>DWLS01003049.1:0-16591 GCA_018246255.1 Pachliopta kotzebuea | reverse complement strand
AACGTGCTTCTCTCCAGCTGCTCCTTCCCGGACACCTGGAAAGAGGCCGAAGTCGTGGGTATTCCAAAGCCCAACAAGCCCAAAAATATCGCCGCCAGTTACCGTCCGATAAGTCTCCTCTGCAATATGGGGAAGATCTACGAACGCCTCGTCCTCGCGTGCCTCACAAAGTTCGTCTCGGACAATAAACTCCTCCCCGACGAGCAATTCGGTTTCAGACGAAACCATTCTTGCGTTCATCAAATCCAGAGGGGCTTAGAAAAATTGAAAAAAAAAAACAAGAGCATTGATTACAACACGATTACGCTTACAAAACAAGAATTTATTGGTTGTACATTTACAATTGATTGTTCTTTGAAGTAATGGCTACAATAAAAATATATATGTAATAGTTTGCAAACAATTACGTTACACTTTAACGTGCGAAGCTAGTATACCAAGGGTTTCATTTAATCTTCATCAATCAACTGTTTACAATGTTAAAGTAAATCTGTACTTCTAGATTTGTTTAATATATTTCCATCGATATCTGTCAGTTGTCCATTTCAGCTAGAACATAAATATTTATACAAAACTTTATTCACTCTTTAAAATTGTTGTTTAATAGAAAACCGTAGTTTTAAAACTATGCCATTATTTATTCGCACATTCTTTGGCATTGTACATAACGTATAATTCAGTATAATATAAATAATATCTATTAAAACCACAAATGATATCTGATAATACCACATATCATAGATTATTGATGTGTTGCGAGCTTCTAAACAATAGTAAATGTCTTCACATACCAATCCTCACGGGGACAAGGACACGTTACCCTACTTAGACTATGTTCCGTCTTTGCTGTTTGTAACCGTGACCTCGCCAACCCTGACTGCAAATTGGCCCTTTCTCTAGACATTAGACCCCTATTCTTTTTTTTTGTAAGATGCGTCATCTCAGCCATTTATAATCACTTAGATACCAGATTCATTAAACATGAACATTCGACACTCAGAAGTTATAAGGGCCAATAGAAATGTATTCCTAATACCTGTGGTGTATTTATCCGGGGTCATTATTCGGCTGTGGATACTCATCATCTAATACGGTGTGACCGTCGTTGCCTCTCCAAGTGACACCTCATGATTAGGAGAGCGGCGATTCGCAATATCGACAATCCTAAACCGTGGCGGTGAGAAAAAGTTGTGCCACGCTTATTTTTAGCCTGCGTAGAGCTGTACTCAGTTCGCAACCAAAGCGAACTTATCAAGCTTCCTCAGAGTCTATTTTAAACTATATGTAGAGTCTCGAACAGATATTCTAAATCAAAAGAGCTAAGAAATAACAAATATGAAGGGCACAAGCTATACACAAGATCTCTAAGCATAATACAGAACGAAAATCTCAAACAAATAGTAGTATACCATTGAGCGCCATATAACTAAAACTGTGCATACATTTGTAGTCCATGAAATATTTGGACTTACTACACCATGCACTATTAATCTACTACTTAATTTTTACTACAATACAAGTCTGGAAGCGTGTTCCTTCAGTACTGAAGATGCAAAGAAATAATCGTTACCGACGTACAAGTTGGCAATGTATTCGTATAACTCAGAATTATTTTTTTTTAGTAATTAATAACATTCTTAGTAAAAAGAAACGCGTTATGTTCAGTGATAAGAACGTGTAAATGTTTATTCGCATGTAATAAGTTATGGTGCAGGAGACAGAGGTGTTAAAATCGCAAACAGTTACACTTAAGTCATGGTGTATAAATAAAATAAAGTAAGGCTATATATTTTGATACAGGCTCGATTAATGGAGCGAGACTTAAAGAAAGGGGTGTGCTCAACTGACATCTTCCGGTTGATGATATTACCGACAGTTGCGTTTTTTAAAGAAGAGCTTAAGTTACGTTTCTGTTTGGAAATTGATTTTCTTATGAAAGTGAAATATTTGGTTGAAAATAACTTGGCTGAACAAAGATAACACGTACAAATTTTAATTTTTAATAAAGTATTTTGTTTATAGCTCGGTTACGGATGGACACGAAGCGGTCAGCAACGATGCCGCAGCCATCGGCCGCCCGAGTCGACGATGTCTGTGAGCAGCGACATCCGGTTCACGCGAAGGAAGCTGAGCCGACCGTGCCGCGGGTGCTGCGCCGCCCTCGCCGCGCTGCTGGTACTCTTGCTGTTAGCAGCTGTTGCCGTATACCTCGGCCGTTGGTACCATTATTATATAATATCTCAATACATTCAAAAGCTACGTAATTGCAAGATGGAAGCGTGTGGTGTTTAAAATTAAATAAAATTATACACGCGATAACTATAGACATATAGTACTAGTCATCATTACAAATAACGATATGGTATATTGTAGCCATATTAGAAGAGAATATTTGGCTTGAACACTAAAAAGCATAGAGACTGCTAACTAGTTTGTTTTATAACTTTTTTTTCAAACAATTATTGTATGATCCTTTTAATGTTGACGTTACTGTAGTTCATTTTAGAAATAATTTAAACTATACTTAAATTAAGCACAAAATGGAACTATTAAACAATTTGGACTCTTCACGCGTATTAGCTTTGACCAAATTTTTAAATGACAATTCGAAGCAAAGATTATTCTGTCACTACTTAACCTTCAATAAACCGGTACAGCATCATATGCAAATCTGAACTAAAATTTTCAAGATTTTAAAATACTGCACAAGTTAGTGCAGATAATATATATATTTTAACTCGAAATCTTAACTTGGTTAAACTATTTTGTTTCTTTTAGACAAAAATGGCCAACTGTTAGAATGGCACGAGTTTTTACATGGGTAAACAGCTGGTATCGCTAGACCGTGTTTAATGAAAATTAAAAACAGAATTAAATAGTTTTCAATGAAATTCGTCTTTAAAACGTCTTTGTAAGGATTATGTTGAACCAAATCAAAATTTTTATTTAAAACACAGAAACTTTTCGGCTTCTCACTCATGTTTAAAGAGTTTATGTAATTTTATATTTTATAGCATCTGATTATAGTTAACATGGTTTAGCGCAAGATATGCGCCATAACACTACCTAAATTAATGAGTTATAAAAACGTGAACAACATGTTCTCCTTTGTGAAGACATTTCAATATCTATCGAGTTGTGAAATGGTTAAGCGAATTTATTTATACAAACATTTATATATTTGTAGATTTACGTTCGTGGAATTTCTTTGTAATTCGTTATGATGTCAGTAGAGTTGGAAGGCGACATTTAACACCGAAACCCGTCACCGAGCCAAAGGCCGGTGCCAGCTTCGACCTTGCGTTCGCTGCGACAAGTGCGTCGATCCTGACAGGATACACTTTGATTCTTATCCGTATTATCTATTAAATTAATTAATTTTTAATGCAATATATTCTTATTACCTTTCCCATACGGTAATACATATCATCATCATCATTTCAACCGATGGACGTTCACTATAGGACATAGGTCTTTTGTAAAAGTATTTCACATAATACGATCTTGTGCTGTTTGTAATACTTTTCGTTTTTGATTAATATACGAAAATTCTTCAATGTAAAATAGCCAAACTCTCTTTATTAAAACTCAAAGTGGCCTATAAAACTTTCGCATGATATAAACGCACAAATTGTACAAATATTATACCATTATAACAATAATTAATACTACTTCTCCTACGGATATTTCCTAATAAATTCATAATTTTTTAAATCAAATGCTTTTATGTTTTTAAATGATATTAAGATGAAGCATGAAAACCCATCTCCTATAAATTTAGCAAAATGTAATGTTATTAAGAACAATTATAATTTAAGATCGACATCAAGATAAGTCCACCGTGACTATTTTGAATACCACTTTATGGGACAATACAAGCTGTTTATTTTACTCACAGTTGACATTCATTATTTTATTTGCAGATATGTACCTGTTCAGTGATCCATTAAATCGGCAAACGTTCCGAGGATCATTTGTGGTATCGTCGTGGGGAGGGTCGATGAGGGAGAAGACTGATCTAGAAGAAAAGAATAGCACAAGAGAACTTGAACTTCGGCACGCCCTACATGACACTTATCGTAATTCTGAATTGCGATCGTGTTTCGTTTCTGCTGAAATCCTAGCTCTTGATAGGTTAGTTTGTTTATATTTTACTTCAACAAACAGTCAGAAAAAGATTCTCAAATCGGCACATACTTTTTTATCCATGACAATTTACAATGTCTCATTTTGACTACTATAACTTAGCTGTGATATTACAACGAAAACATTGACGTAGGCTAGTCGGACCATTATGAAGGACGAAGCAATTTGTTAACATGCGTATCGTAATATCTGTATTTTTTGTTGCTTTGTTTTCGATAAATAGAAAATCTTGAGGTTTAATTATATATTTTATTAAATTAAAAGATCCTGTGAAATCAGACTTCATTAAATTAAAAAAATTAAATAATAACTATATCGAAGAACATAATAACATATAAGCTGGGTTTATTTGGGGATTAATAACAAACAAGTAAAAACATTATGTGTCGAGTTACCTTGAGCCATCGGGTGGAAGGGTTTTTAAAAACTACATGCTTGAGACTGCTTCCCCAAGCTATGATGTTAAGTTAATAAAAACTGAGAGAGAACTGACTTTATTTAGTAATACAAGCTTCTTATATACTAAGATTATACAAAGAGTCCTTATGGCTAGTTTATCAACATGTGATTAATGGATCTGTTATCAAGTGGTAACAGATTTATATTTTAGTTTATCAGTAAGTGTTTCCCTTGTTTATTGTTGGCCTTCCTCTTATGACAACATAACTGTCGTTAACATCAAAAATTTCTCTATAATTTCTAAAATATTTTGAACATTGCATTTAAAATAATTGGTACTGTAAGAGTAATCACCATGTACCACGTATCGTAAAGCACCATTCAAGTCCAACGGCATAGTATTGTAGCTAATAACATATTTTTATCAACCAAGTTTCTTCCGATTAATAGCCCTAAATAATCACTACTCATAATAAAATTAAAAGTAATTATAATGTGAATAGATAATTTTAATACGCGTAAGTACTTGTGACTAAAAAAAAATATTTAACTTAATTCTCACGAAAATAAAACATATATTTTTATTCCCGTGTAATGTATATAAAGTATAAGTATAAAATGTTAGTATGTACCTATAAGCTAAACGGAGAAAGTTCGCTTTCTCAACATCTCGCGAGATCAGCGATCGTGCGTGAGGGAGGACAATAAAACATAAAAGTTCATTGTTTCATTAAAGTAATAGTAATTGACCCACAAATTTTATTGAAAGCATGAAGTTATTACGCATCTTAATCTTATGTTATGAAACATTTTAACTATTCAATCACGACGCACACAACATGGCATGATCATTAATGGACTCTTTGCAGGCTACCCATGAACCCACGTTTTTACATTTCCACGTAAAAAACTGTTATAACATTTTTACGTTGTAGTAAGACTATATCTCTTACTTTTTAAATGTAATAAAGATTAGAGTGCGAAAAATGTTATATAATTTCATTAGTCATTATATATATATTATATACTAATAATATTAATTATGAAGGAACGTAGCATTTGAATACTTTGTTAATCATATTCCTAATATAATGTTGCGATAACGTATTAATAAACGATATCGCTGAAGGTAAAAGATAAAATTATGATTTTCATGAAAATAATTTTTGTTTAAAGTTAATGATGATTGTTAAACAGTTTAAAAATTACTGTTTTATATTCTGTCTAGATCGGATTTTAAATAGTAGTTAAAAGTTGGAGGTCCTCCGTAATCCGTACCTTCAGTCCTGCCGTGACCCTGAGGAAACCACTCAAAGCGATGGGTAATAAGTAATAATAAACACAATAAAATCTTTAATATGTTCGTGTAAATATAAGGAATAAGTTAGTGTTAATAGTTTAGGATTTTTGTGACAGGGCCAAGGATATAGAAAAGCTTTTAGATAACTTTCTTATTACTTTTGTTAATCGGAAGAAAAGCGAAATGTCCTCCTTTTGGTTTATGTGCACAAATGTTTAAGAATTGAATTGAAAAACTTTATTCTATTGATCAAGCCTTATTGTTATTTGATTATTAAAACATAGGGGCATTTTAATGTAGATCAACTGCAGTAATAATATAGAAAGTAAAAAGCTCAGAAATCCGATCACATACAAACTTTCCCGTGTCAATAGAACACAATGTATCGCGCGCTGGCAAAAGTTCAGCCGCTCACTACCGGCTGGGCCGAGGTAAATGGAACAAATTATCACCCACATGAAAGCGGCTCTTCATTCATATTTTTTATTTCACAAGGCGACGAGATGTGCAAGGCGGTCGCATGATTGTAAGTAATGCTTGCCCATACCAACGTAACGCTGGTTGAGATGGTATACACAGCATCGTATTGCGCTCGTCGCCTTGACGCATGTGGTGTTACATCACGTTACTCCAATAATTTCACTAGCTTACGTCCTTCAAACTAGAACACAATATTGTTTGCACATTAGTATTTGGCGGCTGCAGTAGGAGCTGCAGTGGTACTTACGTAGACGGTCTCCAGCAACAGAGACCTACCACCAGTGAACAACATTATATTCATCAATAGAAATGAAAATTGCATCAATAGTGTCTAAAATATTGCATATAAAGATGATATTTATATTCATCAATACATCACATATTAACACTAATAGTTAAATTAGCAGACCGATGGATATACCTACACGAAATTAAATATTTTATGCTAACTATACTTATCTTTTAAACGGTTATATTAAATATTTTTTAATATTTTCCTTATACTGAATTACGTAGTTTACTTTAAAAATTTGATGCTTTTATTGAATAAGACAAAAATGTATAGACTTTATCTCGTTTATTTAAACTTATTGCTATCCTGCTTTGTTTATTAATAACTTACCATAACCTAATTTTTTTCTTAAAGCACAAAACCCGTTTTTATATTTTTCCTTTGTTAAATTAAATTTATCTCAATTTCCTTTGGTCTTACTTGACATGAATATTATGGCTCCCACGTATAAACAGCCGGATTCTAGCTATGCCGTAATGGCAGTAGATTTACAAAATGAAGGTGTTAGATAGCAAGGTGGTTTCGAATAAATCCTACCACCAACCGAACTACACAACCCGTGACTCCAGAATTGAATCAGGGATCTCCGTCTTATAAGGCAAACAGCCCCGAAGGCAGTTTAAGTTCGCTGGGAGATATTTTTTTAAGAAACGATGTATTAAAGAATGTAACGTTAAACGTTATGTAACGTTTTAAACAATGTTATGCTACTTAGACATTCAAAAGCCAAAATATTGTGATTCACGTCTGGTTGGCTTTTTCTAGCTTTATCATTATTCAACCGGAAAGATACATGCGAAAAAAAATATTAACGTCAAAACTTTGTGTAATTGCTGTTTATTTGGAGACTACAAGAAAACGCCGAGAGTAAATTTCTACTGTTTCTGTATTATGCACCTTGCGATATATTTTAAAAAATCTGAATAGTGTAAGCGTTGTGCCATAATAATCATTTATATCTGCTTTTACAAGCTTAAATTTCTTATTAATTCTTCCTGCTTCCAGAGTGTGAACTCTAGATTCGTAGAATATTATTAAAACTAAACTATGTACTTTAATCATTACACTATCGCAGTGCTGAAAATGGAGAACGAGTTCACTTCGAGGTATCCTTTGAGCCGATCTTCACGGCGGTAAGCACTGTCGACGTGATAGAAGTGATGAGCCGCGAGTTAAAATCACCTAACACATACTTCAAGAATATCAGCATACTTTCGGACACATTACACATTGAGGTAAAAACATACAAATTCTTCTAATACTATCTTCTATTGAATTTTCGTCATTTCGAAGTATAATATTATACCTTGCAATAAATTTACTTAACGATACAATCAAAATAACAGAAATATTTTAATAACACACTTGATAGAAATAATTATTATTATACGGAAAAGTTATTAAATGTAACGTTATCAAGTTATATTTTATAATGGTACGTAACGTTTGGTTGGCATTTTTCTAGTTTCCATATTCAACCGTATAGTAAAAAGGTATATTATATCGATATAAAAATTAAGTTGATATATATTAAGCATGTAAACAATCCTCAATTTTTTTTCAACTATTTTATTACAATATATATTGGCAAATGTTTTTTTTTACTATTTCAGGAAAGTTCAGTAATATCTTCACAAGCGTTAAAAGAACCAGACACAATGGAAGAAGATGTAACAACTACAGAAGCAATGTCGTTTGAGCTAGTAGAGGAATTAAGAGAATGTTCGCCAGTGACATTGCCACTTTGTTCGCATCTGCCGTACAACGTGACAACGTATCCCAACTTAGTGGCACATTCAACAAAAGAAGCGCTTATGCGTGATTTAGTCGCATTTCGAGAACTATTAGACGCTGAGTGCTCTCATCTGGCTCAGGTAAAAATACGATTAAATATTTGTCTTTATAATTTTATTATTCATGTCCTCTTTAACTAATGGAAGTTCAGTGGGGTTTAAGTTTCAGCTTTTACATTTATCTACTTCGGAATTAACAAGATTAGAAGCCGCAAATGTTAGTGTAATACGACTTAGAAAATAGTGTAAATACAAGGCAAAAATCACAGAGAACGATAATTGCTTTGAAGTACGTTATCTGTAATAGTAGTTTTACTCGTAATTTGCCAACGCGCTTACCAATATTTATCCTATCCGCCACCGGATAGTTTCACTTCCAGGAGCAGTAGCAACACTAGGTTAGGTTTAGGTTAATAGGCCGTGGGCCCCGTGGTCCGCGTGCCTAGCGTCAGATGAGCTGTACACGTCGTATTAGACGAGTCAGCACTATTACGTTAAGTAGGCAAGTTCAATGTGTGTAAGAGCTTCAGGATTTTGCGTTTTGTCCCCAGGACTTCGTGTGTCAGATGTTGCAACCGCGGTGCCAAGGCGGACGGCTGGTGCGCCCGTGCCGAGCCTACTGTCGCACTTTCCACGCGGGTTGCGGCGCGCGCCTTCCCGAACGTTTACGCGCACACTTTGACTGTGCACGATTTCCAGATTATTTTGGCCCCGAATCTTGTGTCCCTGAACCCGGTTAGACATTTTTTTAGTAATGATACAGCCTCAATTTTAATGTAGTAAAAATAAGCACTGCAACTCACAATACTCGTTAAGACAAACTCTCAAACTAAATGTAACTTGAGAAACTAAAAACTTGAACTAAATTGTCCGTCCCTCGTCGGAAAGAAAACTATCTTAAAAATAAAACTAAAAAAAACTGATAATTCTTTAACGACTGATTAATTTGTTGCAAATTCATTGAAACATATATTTGGAGCTACATTTAATTAAAAACAATTTAATATGCGTTGAGGTTCTAGCGTCCTTCTTTTTGCATTAGATGTTTAACTGTGTGTTTGTTTGTGTAGAATGCAATGGACGTCTCCAGCATATGGCGTTGTCGCGCTGGGCTTGTGATGGCGTCCCTGACTGCGCGGACGCAGAGGACGAACGGCAGTGCGCGCACTGCGCCGCAGCGGGACCCGGGGCACTGCGCTGCGCCCTGGAGCCGCGCTGCCTACCCGCCCACCAGCGCTGCGACGGCACGCCCGACTGTCTAGACGCTAGCGATGAGACAAGCTGTTGTAAGTCATTTGTGGTACAACGAATCTTAGAACTAATATAGAAATTTATTACAAAAGATGATATATTCGGTAATTTGTCTGGCTGGTTACTAGTATTAACGCATTGGTATGGCAAACAGCGGCATACGCTCCATACAGTAGAATAGCAATGCATACTGTATCTCCCTAAACTTATTTAAATTTTAATGCCATAATTGACTTAAAGCTACGTCACTATTGTTTTTTTTTAATAAAAATATAAACTAGCGCTTGATTACAAACTGTGTGAAGAGAAATTGGAAAGTTTATATTTAAATATACATATGTAAAAGCTTTGTCATAAAAATTAGTTCTGCAACGCACGAATAATGCGTGGGGTTTTCTTGTAATAAAATATTAAATGACTACTACAATAACAATAGCCTACATGCAATAAAACTATATTCTTGGATAGATATTGCGAAGTCAGTATGCTATGGTCTACGTTAATGTTTTTATAAATTACATATTACATAAATAACTTTAGTATGGGTGAGTCGTTCCTTGACATCATGGAAACGCGAGACGAACGAGAGCACCCTGGGCGCGATACGCAGCCGTGGTGGCTACGCAGTGTGGGCGGAGCGCGGCCGAGCTGGCAAAGTGTGCGTCGCGCCCTACGAGGCCGACAAGAAGGCGCTCATGAACGTCGCCAACTCACTCTGCAAAACCTTGACCTTCAGGTATACCAATACCATACGTAACTAAACTTTGTTTTTTAAATTGTAAACTTTTTGATATGACATGTCGATAAAATATTCCACTTTACATATTGTATTTGAATATCAGATCAGCAGTGACTGCAGAAGCCATACCGGATGGAGAAGTGGAAGGAGACGAAAAAACGGAATTAAACAAGGAACAACCCGAATACGTTGCAGTAGTAGATCCCACTGCGGAGGAAATATCGTTTGTTAAAACTGAGTGCCCAGAGCGAAAAGTATTAAAGGTTGTTTGTGATCAATTAGGTGAGAAAAGTAAAAAAGTTTCAACATTTACCGTCTAATAAAAACAAACGTTACTTAAAAAGATTACTAGACCGTTTAAAAAAATTGTTAAGCATTGCAGGTAATTATATAACTGTTATATATAATCATTGTAGTTTCTGAAATGCAGTAATTGTAAATAGATTTCATTTGAAGGCTCAATTTTCCGTCATCGCTAAGTTTACTTCAAACTAAGGAAGAAGATCGTTTGCTTCTTCAAATTTGTGTTTATAGAGTAAAAAATCCATATTGCAAAAGCGTCTTCTACAAAAACCTACAGTCTGGATGTTATAAAACATCATTGTTATTTATTGCAGAGTGTGGGGTGCAATCAGCGCGTGGAGTCGCTGCATCGGCGGGCGTATCGGGACTATTGCGGTCAGCACGTCCCGGTGACTGGCCGTGGCACGCAGCACTGCTCCGCGCCAACGTTCACGTATGCGACGCCGCTCTTCTGCACTACAATTGGCTCGTCACTACGGCCTCCTGCTTTCAAGTATGAATCTATTCCCACAGGATTCTCTCGCTAAGTTTATCCCTTTCAATTTCATAGACCAATCATTTTCAGCTCAAGCTGTTTGTCTATATAAGTACGTATAGAATATATAAAGAATGTATAGAACGTTATAACAATGTTAATTAGACAGCAGGAAATGCAAGCTTTTAAGAACCTTTTCAGTAACTATTATCTATAATCTTAGTGTTTTCCTAATCGTGTATTTTATGTAGTAAAATCCTTAATATAAAGAAAGATGTGTTATTGTTATAAGTATCTATGCATACATATTTATATGGAATTGCCCTACACGTATGTACACTTCACATTTAAAAGTTAGATGAAAATGATATTTTTGAACAATAGGAGAGTTCACTGACACAGATATGTACAACGCGCAATAAAATAAATTTTATACCACTATTTATAGGGTCAGCCAAAAGCAGAATGGACTGCAAGATTTGGAACTGTTCATATACAAAGCACTTCTCCGTGGCAACAAGAGCGCCGAATTGTTGGTTTAGTTAGATCCCCGGTAGAAGGGAGCATGCTGGCTTTAGTTAGATTGGAAGAGCCGGTAGAAATGACAGATTTTGTACGGCCTGCATGTCTTCCAGAGACTAGATTGGACAATTTGAGCACTTGTAACACGTTGGGCTGGACGAGAAACAGGGATCAATTACAAAGGATTCATGTCATTGCTACTTCGATGAAAACTTGTGAAAACGTAAGCATTGCGACTGCTAACGGCATTTGCGCTGAACCACTGTACGACCAAGATGACTGCGACGTAAGTTATATTACTATACAGATAATTAAACAGACTTTTTATATGTTTACCTGCGGACTTCTCTTTATTTTATAGTCACTTAAGTCATTGTACTACTGGTTTCATTTTAAATACTATATAATTTTTTTCAGGAAGAAGAATATGCAGGAAGTTCTATGATGTGTTTCAATGATGTATCGAAACAATGGATTTTAGCTGGCGTTAGTGGATGGAGAATTGCTTGCACAAAAATTGGCTTGGGAAGACCGAGAATTTACGATTCAGTATCATCTCATGTTGACTGGATTCAAAAAACGATTTCCAATTCTGCAAGGTGACCTTTTCAGGAAAAAATTTAAGTTACAAAGACTGGAATTTGTGTCTTATGTTAAGTACGAATAATATGTTATATAACTTTTTAATGTAAAGATTATGTTTAAGCTATTTAAAATTCCAACAAAAAAAATTGTATTGCTCAAAAAAGATAAATAATACTCAAGCTACTTGACAATAATTGAAAAACCTCATTCGTGACAATTATTTTGTATTTCCAATTTAGGTTTTATTGGTTCTACTCATTACATGTTGTAATTAGAAAGTTAAATAATTTATTACTGGAATTATTGTACAATTTAATTAATATTCATTAATTGTAAATATGTTAATTAAAATTCATACCAAAATAAACTTAAAAATTACTATGGCATCTTATTTCCACTTATTGTGGTTTCTCAACAATAACAACCTGTCTTTTTAAATACTAAATAGTATAATTAAAGAAGATAAGTTCTAATTTATGATAATTTTATTTCATTTTTCTAATTCAGTACCTATATTTGGCATTGTCATACTATTTCTTGTTATTAAACAAATTTAAACTATGATAATCTACTAATTAGTACCAAGTCAAAAAATCATACTAAGCTTATAAAAAGTTCTTGATGTTGGTAAATAATTTGAATGACTTTCTCAATGCACATCAGAGAGAAAAGTGGCAAATACTAAAAAATTAAAATGATTACAGCAAAAACAGAAGTAAAGTTAAAATTTAATCAAATCAAATTTTCATATTAAAAAGATTGATCAAATTAAGCGCTGTAACTTAACCAGGTAATAAGATATGAAATACCACCCTACAGTTAAATTTGTAATAATGAAACAATAAAACAATGTAATAAAAGAAATAACACTTATATTTTTAACTACATAATTCAGTTCAGAACTCCTTCATCTTGTAGGTCCTTTTTAATCTTTACTTGTAAATCTTCAGGTAGATGTTCAAGTTCCTTATTCACATATTTATTTAAATCAACTAGAGGTTTATAGTACTGATGAACAACTTGTGACCCTGCGAGCATTGAAAACATAGCAGCAAGGGAAAATGATATATATTGACTCCAAGTAACTCCAGCAGGCATGTTAAACCGCTGTATAGTTTTTTATTTTATCTTCAACTAAATCTTTAGCTTGTCGCTTTTTAAAAGTGTTATAAAAACTAATTTCTCCAACTTTCCAATTTATCATAGAAAATTCCAACGCTGCTCCAAGAACAAAAAACATGGGTAAAAACCTATATAATCCAAAAGTCTTTTTTCCCGGCCATTTGTTAACTAACCTATGAATCCAGCCAACTCTCATTTCTATTTAAAGTTAAGAACACAAACATAGAAACAATTTTTATTACTTAAATCTTGTAACAACTCTAATTCACATTCCCTTATATATAAAAAACTTAAATCAAAAGAAACATTACAATATTCCTAAATATTCTTATTTTTTAGCTTACGTAATTGTAGAAGCAAAGGACACCAACATTTAGACTTAGGTAAAATTTTAGTACCTTTTTATTTAAATAAGTTGTTACTTTCTATATGGTAAACTTATAAAAAGTGGTAATTACAAGTTTTTTTTTGTAGTTTAATTTCAATAGTTAGAAACCGCAGTTCTTTTAAAAATACTTTAAAACTTTTTTTGAATAATTTTTTATTATTTATTAGATTAGATATTAGGAAATTTTACTTAAATTTTGTTATTACGATAATAATCTTTTATGAATTGTATCTATGGACAAATTTTAGTGATTGTTGGCTGTACAGGTTTTTCGTTTTTGCTTTTTCTATAAGAATCTAAGTAGTCATTATTTTTTTGAATTTATGCTTCCATAAATATTAAACAATAAATAATTTAACAGGCGGTGTTTTATTTCATTGTTTGTTGATTCATGATTTTTTACTGTTTTCTGTTATAAAATATATAATTGCTCCGAACAAACTTAATAGTTGCAACATAAACGTTAATTTAATGGACAAACAAAATGTATCTGGTATTGGGCGCCAATATTTCGAAAAAACGCCGCCAACAAAACTATCAGAAGGAAGACAAATAAAATTACATCAAACAGGTTGGGGGTTGCTATCCGATTACTATTTGGAATCAGTTAAAATCAATCAGGGAAGAAATGGAACCCTTGTATCAACTGCTACATTAAAAGTAGCTGACAGATCTGGACAAATTACTTGTGTTGTCAAGGGGCATATCATTGCTTTTTTATTCGATATAACTTTAAATGATTGGGCAAACATTGAAAAATTATGTGGATGTGAACAGCTGTTTTATAGATATTTTAAAAATGGTGTGAGCAGGAATTTTAGCCCAGAACAGAAAATGTTTTACAACTTCTGCTTAAGTAACCAAACAACTGATTTACTTGTAGCTGTGTTTAGTAGATCTGTAAATATGAGAAACAAAGATAAAAATGATGCTTTTTTGTATATAACAGATCTCAAAAAATGTGATAATTTTATATTGGATTTATATTTAAATCATTTTAAAGAAAAACAGTTTTAGGGTTAATTAATCTTATTTGGCCACATTATCGTTTTAGAAGAGACAAATTATAAGAACCACAAATTAATGTAATTTATAAAAACTAAAACATATGCGTGATCATAAGAAATGAAATTGAACCGATTTGTACATTGTTATATAAAAAGAAAAGTAGATTAACAAAAGAATATGTGATAAATGCTTTATTAATTAAAAACTAATACAATATTTTTACCTATCTGTGAAAGTAAGTAAGTATCACACAATAAATAAAATGTGTATGAAAAAAGTTTTCAAACAAGACTTCCTGTAATATGGCAAAAATTTTATGTTAAAGAATGTTGTAATTAGTTATAAATAATGTTATATTCTACAATGATAAAAATATACTATGATTATGAATTTTATATAAACATCTTTGTTTTGTGTTGACAAAATATTTTTATTCAGGAACATTTTCTAGTTTATTTACTGTTGTTTACTATTTGCTTATTAGCATGTTATAAAAATTAAGAGTTCAGTTAAAAAGAACTTAAGTTGCACCAGTAATCATCCATATAGATAGTATGGCAATCAAGTGTGTCAATCATGTGTCATCAATTAAATATGCAATAATTTCTGAAATGTAAATTTTTTTGAATACTGTATATTAAATATATCGCTCTTTATTAATAAATTGTTAGGTTAAAAAGGTAGGAGTTATTCAAATAAATACTAGAAATAACAATTTTGAATTAAAAATAAGAAATAAAACTATTGAAATTCCTGTTTATTAATAACAATTTTACATCAATTTCGTTTTTATAAAAAAAAATTAAACAAATCTGACAAACTTATAAAAACAATATTTGAATGTTCAATATCATTTTGTCCATGATATAGAATTTTTCTGCTTGAACATTTTCATGGAGTTGTGATCTACAATTATGAAATGGTATCATGTGTCTACCTCGCCCTTAACCCCGTTAAGTAAATGTAACTTAGGTTTAAAATGCTGAATATTTTTTTAATTTAGTTTTAATTACTATCCATATTTAAGAAGTTTGTGATGGTTATATAAACATAATGTATGTAAGAAAAAATTTTTGTGATGAAACGTAACTGATTTCGTTAGTGGATCTTCATATTTTTATTACAATGATTCCAATAAAACATTGCATAAATAATCGTGATAAAAATATAATACCTTAAGTATCGCATTTTTTATAACTACGATCAAGTAATAAATAATTATTGTATTTATCAGATCTTGTTTTGAAATTTTTTGTATATTGTGTATGGTCTTAACATGATTACTAATCACGGCTTTAAATTTCATACCGTCTCGCTAACATTTTTCTACACAGTGCACGTAACACAATCGCATGGCTATAACCTGCAAAAAAAAATATTCTTTTCCAAAAAAAAATTATTATTCCTTGCTCCAACTATTTCTAATATAAATTTAAACTTACGACCGGAAAACATTACATACAGACAAACAGAAAGTCCTAAGGTTCGGCCACACAAAATGCTTTTCAAAATATCACTTGGAAATAAGTTTTCTTCCACATAAACATGTATTTGGGAAAAGGATAACGAATAATTTTTTAAATAAAGATTAATTATTGCATAATTTTTATTTGATGATATGATGAGTGAGACATTCACTTTATGGTAAGTTAACCGCCTACCCGTACAACGAGGAGCTAGTTTTTCTTTTTTTTTTTTTTTTTTTTTTTTGAAATGGGGTTTTATTCCGCGGAATATTTTGGGAGACCTTGTTTGCTTTTCATTTAATTGTTTGTTTTTTTAATTTTT
>DWLS01003048.1:0-16596 GCA_018246255.1 Pachliopta kotzebuea | reverse complement strand
TTATTTCTTTTAACAGCATCCTGTTTAATCTTTTCCATAAATTTTAAAAGTACTTCTTTATTATGCGACATTATTATATCGCTTAGATTTTCTTTACTTATCTTCTTGTTCATTCTCATATTAATTTTATTCATTTCTAGGTTCAATTGATCTCAAAATGTATAGATCATAAAAATAATTTATCACCTGCTTCATCATCATCATCATCATCTCAGCCTATTGCAGTCCACCTGCTTACATGTCAATATTAAAATTAAAGGAAAACCATATTTTCTTTGACATATTTTCGTTGTGCTGACGCTACCGCCTCGGCTCTGCAAAGGTTCTCGCTATATAAATGGAAGCAAGTTTGCTTCAAATCATAACACTAGCGTCCGCCGACGGGTTCGCTCGTTTCCATTATACGACATACACTAGGATAACGATTCGTTACAGTTGACGTCGGTTGTGTGCAGTGTGTGACCTTTGCTGTTATGCAGTAACTATTCAGCAGGTGAGTAGATAATACAGATTTTTTTTATTCATTGCTGCTACGGAACGAGAAGGGGTGAATATCCATAAAATAGATGATTTTATTCCTTAATTTAGTTTTTAGACCCTAGTTTCAGTTTAATTAAGCAATACAGGGCTCACTGAAAATCAACGTTACGGCTCACACCATGACCTGCGTGGGTCCCTTTTTACCGCGACACATTCAAGCTTCTATTCTTCTTGTATTTGTTTTGTTTTAATGCACTTGTTACTGTCTGTTATAATTTGTGTGCAAATATATATATTCTATTCTATATATACTACATATTAATGGGGCAATAAGGACCTAGAGTGGCAGCTGCGTACCAGTAAACGTAGTGCTGGAAGGTGAAGGTCGCGGGAATCAGCTGGATGTAGACAGCCCAGGACAGATCGGAGTATAAATTTTTGGGATAGGCCTATATTCAGCAGTGGACGTCTATAGGCTAATGATTGACACTACATATTGTGCACCCATCTTAGGATCTATGTTTGGTTAACTTTTTAATTCGACTAGGCGATGAGACGAGCAAAGCGTTAACCTGATGGTAAGTGATACGCTTGCCTTTAAAAACGCAGCGCTGGTTAAAATGGTATAGACAGCACCACATGAAGTCTCGTTGCCTCAGTAATTTCACTAGCACACAACACCCTTAACTCCGGTAATTTGGCAGGAGAAAGAGTAGTGAATATCATTGCCACAGTCAATTCACTGGTTACAATGCCTTTCAAACCGAAACATAGTAATACTGTTTGACGGATAGATGCTGATGATTCTACCACCAGTAATATATTTACTACTTTTTGTGGAATCAGTAGTCGTCAGCGGTATTTCCGAACCAGTACAACATAGGGACCTTCAAGAGAAGAGCGCGCCACTGCCTCCTTAAGGGTGTTGCGACTGTCTATGGGCGTCAGTAATCACATTATGAGTACTGTTCGCTCGTTTACCCACTTTTATTTATAAAAAAATATATATCGAAAATTTGTGTGGCATTTGCAAAAGAGTGGGAAAGACTCTTCTTTTTAAATTGACTTTCCATTACTGGACATGGACCGCCAGGTTCGAAAATTTCTTTCTATCGTGAGCCACATGGAATAGTTGCTCTACATTCAGTTTTGAGAAAAAGTGACATGTACCCGAAGTCTTAAAATGCCTTGATTTTTTTATCGAAGTGTTAGTTATTAAATAAACTAGGATCTGGGGTGTAAGGGATCCAACAACAATTCACAGGACCCAATCCAACCTCATCTGCTCGTGGTGCACTCTACTAATAAACAAACTAGACTCTGGCTCCTCACCATCCCATCCCACATTAGGCCAGTGCGGTGGCTACTATTAGGTTAGTCCTATGTCCAGCAGTGGACGTCTAATTGCTGATAATGATGGTGATGAAATTAAGATTTTTTCGATCATTCTTACAATTACTATCAAAAATAAAATTGAACTTAAAATAATATTAGAAGTCATTACAGAACTCATTGTATGAAAATATTTAAGACGTTTTCTTTGCCAACTTCCTATTTTTCTATAAGTTGAAAAAGTAACTTATACTTTTTTAATGTACAATGGGTTAACAGTTAACATCAAGTATTTACTTAGAATATTCTAGATATCTTATAAATTGCAGCGTATTTATTATTGGACTGTTAGAATAAGCAACAGGTACCATGAACTGATCATATATTTAGTAAGGAAACTTGAATTCTTCGACTTTAAATCCAAATTTCAGCTACAGAAAAAAAAATAATAAGCTAAAGCAAAATTTTGTATATTTAAAAGCAATACGATCAATATAGATATTGTAAAAATGCTAACTATAGTCATAAGGTCTTTTATCTTCAATGTTATTGCACCAGTCTTAACTATCCTTTGTTCTGATCTAAAAATAACTTGAAGGTTGCAGCCAGAATAGTTCACATATGAGCTTTGAATTGAGCCAAGGACTAGTGTGTTAGCCAATGCACCAGGGAGATAATTACCGTCAGACTTACACTTAAATGAATACTTGGATTAGTATTAAAGTTAGGTGATGGTTTGCGTTGATAAATGTTGAGAAGATTCGAAACCGAGACCGTATTTAAATAGACTCTCCCCTTCCCTATGACGTACAGAAGTTTTACAAATTCAGTACACACGTGTGAAATTTATTAAAGTATCTGTTCCATTAGTTCAAAGCAAACATTAGATACGTAAAGAAAACTAAACTTGCGTAACGAAGTAAAAACTGAATTTGTGTTATGGTTAAGGAGCTCTTGTTGTTTCTAAGCGTTCTGCTCGGTGGAAAGTTAAAAAAAACAATGCTAACTTTTACTCATTGATTTGACGTCGAGAAATATTATTTTCATCATCGGCGGTGAATGTGGACTCAAATGAAAATTAAGTCTTTTTTTTTACCTGATAGTAAGTGATACGCTTGCCCATAACGTGGCTCTGGTTGAGATGGTATACACAACACCACATTGCGGCCGTTACTTAAGATATAAGGTATTAAGTCTCGTTACCCCAGTAATTTCTCTAGCATACAGCGCCCTTCAAACCGGAACAGAGTAATGTTTGCACAGTACTATTCGACGGTAGAAATAGGAGCTGCGGTAGTACGTAGCTAGACGGTCTCCGTCAATACAAACCTACTATCAGTAAAGTATAGACTAGGCCTGCCACAATAATGGGGGAATTTGGGGAGATGACCCCCATCATGCTGACCTAATGCGGGTTGGTGGAAGGTCAGAGTTTGTTGTTTAGCAAGGTGTATGACGAACAGTTGAGGTTGGCTTGGAACGTGTGATTTGTTGTGTAGGCCCCTTACACCTTATTTATATAAGCACCCCAACTTTCATATAAGTTATTCCAAAGTACTTGTGATTTATAACAGAAATCAGATTACGGATATAGAGGTAGTTCTTTGCTTAGGAAATGCAGTCAAAGTGGGATTGGGGTACGTGGTGAGAGGAAATAGTTGCCCACTGTTAAACATTGGTCTCTGCAATCAATTTTCAACGCAACCAGTTTGCACTAACAGTTAATAAACAATATGATCAAATAGAAATTTATTTAAGTTTCTATGTATGTTTTCTAATTTAATTATTAATTGTTTCAGAACAATGATGTACTACTGGCTTGTCATCACATGCTCCTGGCTCGGAGGGGTCAGCCTTCAATTTGTAAATCCCGCCGACACAGGCTCCGATGGTGCCATCGGCGGTGTAAACTTTGGGATGAACTACCGCCCGCTGCCGTATAAAAGTTATTTCAACGACCTCGAACTAGTTGACGATATTCCCGTGACAAATTTGAAAACTCAATTTCACAGCGACGAGAATCAGACGGACGATTTGAAAAGGAATCGACGGATGGTTGAAAGTGACGTGAAGAAGTCCACGGAAGTATGGCAACAACATCTACCTGAGCTAGATAAAACCGCTTACGCTACAGATGATGAGGGAGAAGATATCGGACCGGTTATACAAAATATTCCTAATGTTGGAGAAGAAAACGTTAGAGATATTGACGTGATTAATGACATGGATAAGAGAAACTTCAGCCCGTGGGGCGGGAAGCGAGACAACACTAACACTAACATCGAGCACTTGTGGACGTGGAAACGGGCAGCGAATGTCCGGGAGCCCAGCATGCCGAAACGGGTGCGATTCAGTCCGTGGGGCGGAAAACGAAGCGGGCAAATAGTTTATAAAACCGGCACTAAAGGATCCAAAATAATTTTCTCCACCACAGTCCCCGAATTAACACGCTTAGTCACTAATTATTCTCCTAACGGCAAAAGGTTAGACTTGAGGGGATTCCAAATAGTTCCTTCTATGGATAAGCGACACCCCATCAAGATTTTGGCTGTCACTACGAGACTCGATGAACAAGCTTTAAGAGAAGCACTCCCTTACAAGAGCTTTATCGAAGGCATTCCCAGAGGCTACAAACCGGGCCACCCGTACTCGGACATTTCTTTAAAATCCGATGGCAAGAGAAAAGTAAAATTCAGCGCATGGGGCGGCAAGCGGTCACCGCCGATTATCGGGCCAATTTGGACTCCTGCGCCGCAGGATCTGAAGGAATCTACCCTGAATGCAATTCTCGTAATCAGAAATAATCCTGACCAGGCACAACTAATAACTGACCCGGAGCAACTTTAAATACGTTTATATCACTATCGAAAAATTTGTTCTACCTTGACACCGAGGTAGCCATGACATTGGCTTGACTATTATTAAAGCGTTTACAAAATTAAGTGCCATATTAAATTTACTCATTAAACATAATAAAGTATATTCAAGTATCCCTGGCGAAGAGGCTGGCTTCGCCGTGGACAGTTTCGCCATCAATGAAAAAGTTAGTTATTTATAAAATAATAAACAAATATATAAAATAAAAATTTCTTTACTGTTTACGAGAGGCGCTGATATAATAGTTATATAAATTTATAAAGTAGTATAATTGTTATTAAAGTTAAAAAAAAAAGTGGTGAGCAAAGTTTTAACAAATAAAAGTATTACAAATGCTGACGAGAAGTTTCAATTTGAGTAACAACCACATATAATCTCTTTACGGGAATTTTGGTAAGTTATTAATATATTAGTCAGTGTTGCATATATAAAAAAATAATTGTTTAATTATAAAGGAATGACTTAATTAGGCAACTTAACAATTATTAAAAACTAACATGCAAATTTAACTGTTGGATAAAATGGTGTAGTAGCTAATGTAATTACCAGTAATAAGACAACGTATTTTGTCCATGACTCAATAATACAATAGCTTCTTCTTGATGTATTTAGTAAAGCTTTATCACATCTTTCTATTCCAGAATTTTTTTTTTCTGACAATTACTATTACGAAATCTGTTAATATATAACATATATATAAATAAACAAGATCAGTGTCTGTAATCTATATAAGAAGTTCCCTTGTATCTTTCAATCATACCATATCTCCACTATAGCTATCACTGAAGATAAATTTGGAAATAAGTCAGAAAGATTTCACATGCATTATCTTATTATCCAAAGGTCACCAGTTCAGTTCTCAGAGGATTTTTTTTGGTTTTACCTCTTCCAGTTCTAACCTTATCGTTCCATATCTCCTTAACTGAAAGAGCTATAGACTTTTTCTATTACACTCTTTCAATTTTAATTTTTTTTTAAGTTTATATCCATGAGATTTAATACATGGCTTAAAGCTCATGATATTACTTGGTGTTATACTAACCATACATAATTCGAAAAATTCATTGGTGTAGGCCGGTTACGTATCCTGTACCCTACGCATGAACATCAGGTGTTCGAACCACTATGTTATCACAACTTCCCAATTTATAAGTTATATACATTATGGAGTATTTAAGTTAGCATATCAGTTTTGTCTATGCTAATGCAATCAGGTATTAGAGACTGATGATGGAAGTTCCGCACAATATAATAAAAACATCAAGACCTTATCAAAACCTTTATTAAAACCATTTTTATAGTAAGAACTTGTTTTGGAAATTCATTGTAATCAACATTAATACAATACATCAATGTTAATAAATACAAGCAAAATTTTTATAAAACCAACAAAACTGGTGAAAACTATGTTTTTATCCTAATATTTTAGAAATTATAATAAAACAGAGAAAATAATTTGATTAATGTCAAATTGTTTTATATATAAAAAACGAAAACGAACAGAATTTCCAATTTATTAAATGATTAAAATTTTACTTTAAAATACTTGTCTTCAGTAATAAAATTGATTTTTTAATAGATATCTTAAATGTTTGTGTAGTTACTTTTTTCCACAACTTATATAAGTACACAGTACAGTAACTGTTGCTTAAGTTAGTATTTGCAGTCTTGTAAGTTAAAACAGTCAGTGTCACCCATAAATAAAAACATTGTTATTCTAAACACTATATCCATTAATTACTTAATGTGAACTATTAGAAGTGGAAATCCTTTGTATAATTTTATGTATTGACACATTACAGATTATAAAATAAACTTCTTACTCAAGGTTTATTCCTTTTCATAAAGTTTTCTTCTTCTTTAAAGCTTTGGCTCTACATTGTTCGTAAAATTATATGATAACCAGAATCTGTTTCAACTGGTTTACTTATCTGACCCACTTTGAGTTTAAATGCTTCCTCTTCGAATGGCAGCTGCATTTGACCTCGTCCAAACATGCCAAGATCCCCTCCACGCTTGGCCGAAGAACAGTCTGAATATTTGTTAGCAATATCCAAAAATGTACAATCATTGGCTACTATCTGCTTACGGTAACTCTTTATTAGGTCCATAGCCTCTTCTTTTGTTCTCGTGATCGTCTCTTCGCGCCAAGATATAGGTCGGCGGCTTTTTGCATGTTTCACTAGAATGTGACTGCATCTGATTTCCATAGGGTCTGCAGGCGCTTCAGGTCTTTCCCACTGTGATTTTTTCGTATAAATGTTTAGGAAGTAAGTCATACCTGTCGAACGGCTGGTCCGCATCTCCCATCCTTCTGGTAAAGGTGCGTCGTCTTGATTCGACATTCTGGAATTTTCGTTGAAGTTTCACAATTTTGCTTTGTATATAAATTTACACGTTTATTAATTCATTCCACATCTAGACTATTCTTATTGACTTGACACTTCACATCAACTTTAATGTCTCGTCAAAAGCTGGAGTAAATACTTTGTTAAAAAGGCAAAAACTATAAAACTATTCTTTGCTCACCACTTTAGTTAAACCGGATATTGCTTATTATTTCATAAAAGTAACGCATAAGTGAATGAATACACAATATAACCTAGATGGTATAGGTAACGTAAAAACCGGCAGAGTAGAAATGCCAAAATTAAAACTTACCCTGAGACTAAATGGAATCCCTTTATTTACTTCTCAAGATGCAATATTATTACTGATCAAGCTTTAAATTTAGTTACAGTATTTAATGTATTAACAACAAAATCTGTTCATACAACAACCGATGACACTTTAATAAACTTGCCAGGTCCAAAAATTAAACAGTTGAATTATACACTAGGGATTATTTACGTTTTTCTATACATATGTATATTTTGAATAGATAGTTTTTAAAACGTGATTTCTAACTCTGGTATTTATAATGACTTTTACCTAAGTAAATTGATGTATAAAGGTTCGCCATTAATTATTTAAAATCGCTTATTAAAAACGAATAAAATGTTCTCAAAGAAATTACTGTTAAATTTTTATCCCAGACAACAAAACACATTATAATTATAATTACTTTAAATTTTGATTATAAGCATTTTTAAAATAAACAAAAAAGTAATAAACACAACCTCGTCTTTTATAAATTTCTTTAAAATCTGTGTTTATTACATAGAATATATGTCAGTACCATCTATGAATATTCCTTATAAACAAACTTAAAAGTAACTTCGAAAATGCTTTTCCTAAGGATTATCGCAGTTTTATTTCATAAACATACCTTAATAATTCGCTAGATGGAATTAGTATTGTCAGTAATTTTAAACAATATCTATATATTAATTCATTCTTAAGAATAACCTGTTGCTGATCTGTTTTTCTTGAATTAACGTGGTGCTATCGCTCTTCAATGATAGAGTAACATTTATTGTAACTAGCTGGTAATGGCAATTTGCTGAATTTCACTTACGATTATTATGTAGTGTCGGTAATTTCACGTGCACGTATAATATTTACTTGTCAATGTGTTTAGACGAGCGCAAATATCATGAATGTCCTCCCAACAAGCCTATCCTCTCCTGTTCAATTTATTCACTTCATACGTTGATTAGACAGTTTCTCTTCACGTAAAACGGTAATTCACTTTGCTTAGATTGCACAAACCAACACGTACCACACAAATTGGCCCCCACAAAGAATAATAAACGCACAGTTAACATGAATTAGATATTTTTCCCTCTTTCAAATTGAAAATTTCCTTTCAGTTTCCTGATAATCAACGGACTATTTATGATTATATATTAATCATGTTTATAAAGCATAACTAAGTGTTACGACGGCTTAACTCGTCATAAGTATTAACAAGTTAGACCGCGGCTTAGAATAAAGCGTTTCCTTTCGTCTTTCATAAGGTGAACAGCAAATATTAGAATATCCTACCTGTATTCCGAAGTTGTAATAAATTTTAAGCGTTTAGCAATTTATATGTGTATCTATTAGAAATATATAGCCACCGGACATGGCAACCGATCTTTTTAAATTTTTTTGTATTTTATGGTTTGATTTTTAGTTTATTTCTACTTAATAACTTCGCTCATATAAACTAATTTTCAACTGCACGTTCAGTCGAGTCTTTGTTTTTGTATTTAAGCATTGTAACCGTTTTGTTTTCATGTTTTTGTAACAGTAAAACAAAACAGTATTTTAATTTTTTCTCGAAAAGTATGCTCTAACATAATAAAAGTTATTTTGAAAAAAAAATTCAATGTTAGGAAACTTCAAATGCAAAGTTACTGTAATTATAACCTAAAGGATAAGGAAGTGCTCCTTTTTGTTTATCAATTACAGCTTTACACAATGTCTATTTTTTAACGTAATCCTAAGTATACGAAAAAAAACGGCAAAGTGTATCGATCTGGATGCTTCCAAAATACGTTCAGTTATATAGCCATATAAGTAAATGTAGTGGACGTATATCCAAGCGGAAAGTAATAAAGTTTCAACATATTTTACCCTTTTTCAACATAGTTTATAAAGAAATTATTTATTAAGATTAAAATTAATTAAGAAATATGAAAATTTTCAATTAGAGAATATACGTTTTAAAAAACTTGCCCGACTGCTGGTTTCGAAACGTCAGTTATACGAAGCCTCTGATGTTGGTAAGGACCCCGTTGAGTTGTGCAAGAATTAAATTAATACTGTTTATTTATCTTAATTTCCAACCACTTGCATCATGGAGGTCTCTTGTTCGATTTCAGACATATGTAATTAAGTATCGGATAATTGTAACGTTTTTCGAATCATACTGACTAGCAACCACGTTCACATTGTAACTCTCACTAGACTCCAGTCTATTTTATATAAGAGGCATAGTATTTTGAGTTAGCACACTTCACTATACACCGCCTCATCACAATTGAGATAAATGTTAAATTGTAGATGGATAAACTCTTTATTGCTCAAATTATGGTAAAGTAAATTAACTTAATTAACTTATAATATTAATATGGGCAAGAGCAGTCTTATCGCTGCAAGCGATTTCTTTCAGGCAACTCAGTAAGACAGGGGAAAAGATAAATAAATAGCAGAGTATCAAAAAAGTCAAACATAAATAAAAGAGAGCAAGAAACCTTTATAGGAAATATCTAATTAAAGAACAGAAGCGTTTATTTAGATATAATACAACATATAAGCAACACATAAAAAAATATACTTGCTTATACAAACTTATATTATACATTGACTATAAACATTTGCTTTGTCGTTAATAATAAAATACATTCTATCAGTGCCGCTGCTGTACTGTAATAATATCTTTTAGCACCGTCAAAGGCAGTAATATTACCAACATTACTACAGTTCTGTTTATCACTCGAGTAAATGTTCAGGGACCATTAGTAACGTCTCCTGTTGATCTATTGATTTTCATACTTTATGATAATCAATACTAATATCGTGTTAACATTACTCATGATAGAGTGACGATCTGAGTAAAGCGGCTGGCAGCAACTGGATGTGTGTAACCGAAGACCAGGCTAAGTGGCGTCGATTGGAAGAGAAATGATGACCACGTGTCATCGATCTTATGAAACTTGACAAGTTTTCATAGCGGTATAAATATAGCAATAAACTAGTGGTAGGTCTCTGTTGCAGGCTAACATCTAGTTACCGTTGTATCTTCTATTGAAGCCGGTAAACAGTACTTTACATACATTACTGTGTTCCAGTTTGAAAGGTGTTGTGATTAGTGAAACTACTAGGTTAACGAGACTTAACATCTATGTCTCAAATCGACAAACAAAATTAGTTTTTAATTAATATCTTATTCAGAAAGCATACTTCATCGTTATCAACTGATAGACATTCATTCCTGAACATTGGCCTCCCCCAATAGTGAGGGAATTTGGGCCATCTTCCACCACGCTGGCCCAATGTGGGTTAGTGTGGAGCCAGAGCCTCGTTTCTTGATTAGCAGGCTGCACCGCGAGTAGATGAGGATGACTTAAGTCCCGTAAGTAGTTGTCTAGGACGCCTTACTTACCACTGGCTATTATTAACATATTAACTATTATTATTAACATATATATATGTGGCTTCATTTATACCAAACTTTTAAATCTATTTAATCTAATTATTAACATTGAATAGGGCTTCGGACACAATTAAATGTAGTAGAGTCCTCAGATTGAAGGATTATATTGTACAATAGAAGTCCAATGTACAGGACAGTCAAAAGTTTCGTAGTTTGTTTGTTATGCAAATATTAAGGGTCTTAACATAAAACAATGTCGCGCATTGTTAACGGAAGAATTAGTCAGCGAATGCTCATCATTCTTATGGTAATTAGACGTTATTAATTGTGGATTCATCACACATCATATAAAGATAAACATAAAAGAAAATGGAAACCATATTTCTTCTTCTAAGTCGTACTTTCCCATGACCGAGAGTCGTGGTCACCATTCATGTGTAGTGAACCACACGACGACTTTATCACTTATAATGTAGTGGTGTTGGCATTGCCTTCACCATTCCACATAGCAGTCCGATGAATGGTCATCACATAGATATGTAGGTTTCCTCACGATGTTCTCCTTCACCGTCAGAGCACATGGTATTAGTAGGTGTTATAGTAACTGCACATAAATTGAAGAATACATTGGTGCAGACCGGATTCCAACCAGGTACCTTCGGAGAGGAAGGCCGGCGTTTAAACCACTAGGCTATCACGACTTATAACATATCATACTAAATATTAAGGGTGTAAGAGGTCCCAAACAACAACTCACGAAACCTAAGTCAATCTCTCCTCCTCGCGGTTGAGCTTGCTAATTAACAAACGAAGCTTTTGCTCCCCACCAATTCTCATTGAGCCAGCGTGATGGGAGACGACCTAAATCACCCCACTGATAGGTGAGGCCAATGTTCAGCAGTGGAAGTCTATTAGCTAATGAAAATTACGTATAACATTTAATGTGATTACTAAATCGAACCTGGACTTTCTCTCACTCGACGAACGACTCATTACAATATAAATGTTTAACGTTTATGTTGATTTAGATATTAACTAGGTCCCACCGAACTGGTTCCTGCTTTGTCGTGGCGGTTGGGCTCTATAACCGTAGTTTACGAACGGTGAAGGTAAGAGAAATCAACCGGTTGGCCCGACGTGGCCACTCCAGATAGCTTGAGGAGCTTACCATGGATATGCGGCGGTAAGCTGCGGGGGCAGAGTATTCAAGGTGCCGTGCTTATCTCCCATTGTAGCCGAGGTGGAGTCTCGGAGTGAGAGGAGTCATGGCTCTATGGATGTATAATGACAAAGAATAGATCCGCAGAGAGCCAAGAAAGCTTGGTCTTTGTCCTATAAGCAACGGATTCAAGAGGATGCGTTGACTAAAGGAAGACAAGAGGCCGAGAGGAGCACTAAACTCGCTTATTCACTGCAAATTCAGAAGGATCTGGTTAAAGACCAGAGTTCCTTCGTCGAGGTAGTATATGAAAGTGTTCCTGTGACCCTGAGGTACAACGACAGTGGAGGAACATTGTGAAGGTTTTAGTCAGTGCAAGCTCAAAATAACCTGTTATTGCTCCTGCGAAGGCAGGTATGTGACGGCATTTCTCCTACGTTAAATAAAGTTGTTAACTAGTCGCCTTAAAGTACCGTACGACTACATTTTTTCGACATCATGAATTTTATGAAACGATTGCTATAGCATATCTTTCTATCTCTCTCTTTCGAGCTAAAATATCTTTTATGGTGGTGTTGACGTTATTTCTGTTTTCTATTACAGTAATACCCCGCTTAGCCCGACTCCGTTACGCGTGGTTTCACTATAACGCGAATGTCAAATTTCGAGTTACAGAATAATCCTATCTACGATGAGGAAGAACAAGAAGAGAAAGTTTTATCTTCAGGGGAAATACAAAATGCACTTCCAAAAATTTATTCAGGTTTGGACATTTATTTATTTATGTATTCTTTATTTACACTTACACGTATATATATAAAACAATACTATTTAATAAAAGTAACATAGTGTAACAAAAGCGAGCTTAACACTAAAAAGAGTTCTCTTACAACATACACAAATTGGAAGGATATACTATTTTAATTATTTGTTTAGGTGTACCGTGTACTAGTAATAGTAATATATGAGGAACATATATAGCAAGTATACATAGTGGTAAAAATAAAATATGCAACTAGAGGTGAAGATAATAGTCCTTAACTCTCTTCTTAAAGATAGTTAAGGAGTTACAGGCGCGGATATCACGAGGAAGAGCATTCCAGAGTTTCACTGATTTTACTGTAAAAGAATTACTGTACCGTTTGGAAGAATGCGTCGGTATTTTGAGAAGTAAAGATTTAGAGGAGCGACATTGAGATCCGCAGAGAACAAGATACTCGAAGCGCTCACAGAGATATGAAGGAGCGTGAGGATTAGTAAGTAAAGGGTAAAGAAAACATAAAACGTGCATATCCCGTCGCCTCCGAACGGGTAACCATTTCAGTTGAGCCCTGTACTCAGAAACGTGGTCAAATTTACGGAAATCGAAAATAAATCGTATGCAAGGAAGATTTTGGAGACGTTCTAGTTTGTTAAGTTTTTCCTCTGTAGCGTCAAGAAAACATAAATCAGCGTAACGAATATGGGGAAGAAGAAGCGACTGAGTTAGCGATAATTTCGTTTTAAAAGGAAAAAAAACTGGAGGCGTTTAAGAGACTGAAATGAGTAGTTAACTTTTTTGCTGATGTTATTAATGTGAGCAGACCAAGACAACTGTCAATTGTAAGACCTAAGTTCTTAGCAGTATTCGTGTATGGAATTTCAATGTTATTGTACAATACTTTTGGGAGGTTTGTATTAATTAATTTATTAAGGAAACATGAGTTCCCGAGAAGCATAACCTGTGATTTTGCCATATTGCAAAGTATAGAAAATAATAATGATCATGTATTGACCGTGTGTCAAACAATTAAAAAACAGTGTTGGGTGTTATGAACGTATTTTACAAGAACGTAAACAAAACAGTTCCGAAAAGACAATAGATGAATGATGATGATGATTTAATCATAAACTTCGATACACGCGAATTTCAGTTAACGCGATTTTTTTCGACTGTATCCTTCGCGTAAAGCGAGGTATTAGTGTATACTCATTCTGTACATCATCATTCTTAACTTGTCACTTAAGCACTTTGTCTTGAGTCTATAATCGAGGAGAGAAGGCTACAGCGAACATCACGACCACCTGATGGTAAGCGATATGCTCACCCAATTCCTGAAGCGCTATTTGATATAAACTGTAACCATATTGTAATTGTCACCTTAAGATTTATTATGTTAACACTTTAATCATGATAATCATGCATCTTCGCAAGCGGTGGAAATAGAAGCTCTGCTGGTGCTTTGATAATCTCTAGCAACATAGACCTACCACCAGAAAAGTTAATACTTTAACTGCTATAATATCCCGGTGAATTTGTAATGGTTTAATAATGTACGGGATTACTGTATACATTAGTCATAGAGGTTCCTGTGAATATAACGGTGCAATTATTGTTATCGGTGTTGCCTGAAAGCCGCCTGTGATTTTTATCTATAAATGTATTGCTGATAACGTTAATGACTTACTCCGCCAATGGTCTCCGAACTTGAAATAGTACTTGAAATTTTTTTATATCTATACGCAGAATTTGTTTGTTACTAGTACTAAAAGGAGTTGAGAGTTTTAGGGTTTTTTCATTACTATGGTAGCAAGGGATTTAATCTGTTGTTAAGCAATCACTAAAGTCCAAAAGTCAAAATGCAGTACCAAAGGTCTGTGATTTTCGTTAGTTTCTTTGCAAAAAATATATATATATAAATAAATATAAAGAGTTAATGTATTTACTATTGATATGGCTTTATTTTAAATAGTTAGTCTTTGTATATTTTAGTAACTACTCCTATTATTCAAAAACTTGCTTAGTTTTGTAATAATTTAAGTAAAAATAAATTATTGCTGTAATTTAAAAAAATCTGTAATTTATTTTTGAAATTATGAACAATGTTTGACTACAAAACAGTTTAATTTTGTTTTTTGTTCTTCAGTGAACTTTGTTTTGATTTATTGGTAAGAAAATGTCGGCGGCTAAAAGAATTACCGAGGGGCTAGATAAAACTTATCTGTAACTTTGGTAACATTTCTAAATATAGTTTTTGTATATGTATTCTAAATAGATGAAAATATATTTAATATAGTTATTTATAAGGCAGTATAATATAATAAAAGCAATAGTATTAATTTATCTTAAACAAAGTTGTCTCGTTAAACATGTTTTACCAGCTAAAGCGCTCATGAAATCAAGTACACAGCTTACACAACACAGGTTGAGGCCTATTTAATACTTTTGTGCACTCTATGATAAAGGCAAAAGACCACAGGATCGAATTCCTACCCGCTGGTCCGACCTGATACAAGCCATATTAGGCATGAATATAACAAATGCCCTCAAATGTGTCTAGAAGGCGGATTCGAGGCACGACTTTCAGACATGATTTACACGAAAGAAATAAAGAATGACAAAGGCTGAGTGGTGGTAGATTTTATTTCTACTCTTCGTACTAGCTACTCTCTTCGTATTGTAAAACCTGTAGTAATAACAGCTGTCAAAGTATGAGATCCCACCATATCATACGCCACGTCGTTATTCCAGACATTGCAGTATCTCTAAATAATTACAAGGTCAAATCTATAGTGTTTCAGCGGTTGGTTGGGCTTACTTATGAAGAGACAGAAAGTATCCTTAACATGAACATGTAACATCACACACAACACAAAACTCACTCAAACAGACACACATACATACGTTAAAATATTATATATCTATATTTATTTTATTTCCCCCTTTCCATTATCTTGCATATTAGTATATGACTGATCTTTTTTGATTGTAATAACAATGTTGTCATTTCTTATACTAAGAAATTGTAAGCACCTATATTGTAACGGAAACTGGTTCCCGAAATACAGGTATTACTCCTAGTTCGGGAACCACGGTCCAAATAAAATGTACAAAACAGTGTATTTTTTAGAGAAATAAATAAATAAAAATTTCTCGTATATAAAATTAATCGCCATATTGGTGTTATTATTACAAGTGTAAATATACAAAATTTAATTAAAATAACTTTCTAATACACTTACTGTATGATCTACACAAGTTAAGATGGAATTATCATCAACTGATAGACATCATGCATAGGTTTTCTCCTCATCTATTAGTCTTGTATTGACATATTTAATTAATATATTTTATGCTTAAATTTGATACGTGATTGATTTTTTTGTATGTGTTATACGTCTTGTAAAGGCACGGGTTTGATTCCTACAAAGTCTGAGCTTTCGTTGAAAGAAAACATTGCGAGGAGACTGTCATTACAATACAATACAAATCTACTTTATTGTGCACAATCACAGAGTTACAAAAAAAAAAGTACATCAGGATTTTCACAAAAGGCGGTCTTATCGCTAACCAGCGATCTCTGCCAGACAACATTTGGGTAGAAATTTAGCAAGAAGACCAAACCGGAAGGGTGCACACGAACAGTGAAAAGAAATTAATAAATAACAATATAAATAATAATAAACATAGAATAAAATAATACAATATGTCAGGTATTTTACTATATGAATAATATATAAATATAATAGCTTCATGAGCATATTGATCATATTATAGCTAAATTAGAGCTGCAGATCTTTGACAAGTTTTTTAAACGATTTAATACTTTCACTGCATCGAATAGAGAGGTAAGGAGTTCCATAGCTTCACAGCGTACACAGTGAACTACTTTGAGTAGAAAGAAGAAGTGTGTGGAGGAGTAAAAAGAGAGAAGTTTGTACCAGAACGCAAGGTGTGGTCATGAGT
>DWLS01003047.1:0-16597 GCA_018246255.1 Pachliopta kotzebuea | reverse complement strand
TTTAATTATATTATATAATTTATATGTATAACTAATAACGAAATTATATAAATACAAAAAGTTACATAGATAATATATACATGCATATAAAGATAAGTAAACAAATACGTACATAATAAATATAATACAGTTACTTATGTCTGATTGAGATGATTTCGGACGAGCTTTTTTAAACAGTTGTTTTGTTGAAACATTTCTGATCTCTTCAGGTGAGGAGTTCCAGAGCAGTGTAGCCTGAACAGTAAATGAGTTCGCGTAGAACCGAGATACATGTTACTTATTGCAAATCTTTAAGATATTAAGTCAAAAGAAGTATATATAAAATCTATCACACAATAGTTTTGAGTCTATCTTTAACTGTCGGTTGCTTTAAACCCTCAGTGACCTGCATCACGTAACTCCTCATCCGCTGCCCGCAGTAAAACCGCTTGTTACCGCCGCTCCGTGCTTTACTGCCCTACAATAAACTTCGAGTCTACGTCCAATCGACAGCAGCTGTTAATTCTTGGAATTTTTTCGGTTATATAAACTATTGTTTAGGGTCAGGACGTTCATCTGATGGTAGAGGATATATACATCACTTGATAGAAAGAGTAGTTTAAGACTATTTATATGATCTGTTGGTACAAACCGTGTAGGTAGGTACCACCGCAGTTCCTCTACTGCTAAATAGTAATATGCATACATTACTGTGTTATAGTATGAAGAGTGCTGTGTGAAATTATTAAGGTAAAAAGAATTAACACCTTACCTTCCAAAGGTGATTAGCGCAATGTATACTATACCTACTTTGTGTAAACGGTTGTTGTTCATCCGGAAAATAAATAAATACCAGCGCCATATTATGGGTAAGTCTATCACTCACTATCACGTGAAAGCATTACTTGTCTCGTCGAAAACAAAAAGTGTATTAATTGAAGGTGTATACTGATTGACGATCCGAGCGGACAGTAAACAGTAACGATTGCATCACGGTTTTATTGTTGTCACTATTTCAATCAAATTTAAATCTATAGAAAAGTAGTACGATGCACGTGTCCGTCTGTCTGTCCGTGATTTAATATGTTATTTTTACATTTATTACCTTTGTATTTGTCTCAAAAGATGGTATCTATATAATGAATCTTTTAGTTGACAACGTGGCTTTGGAGATGCAGGCGAGGTATAGTGTTCAAACACTTTGGACATATGAAAAAGAATAGTTTTAAAATATATTTGAAGTTTATAAAAGAAAATGTTTGACTGGTCTCTTTGTGCCGTGAAGAACATGGTCCTTCAACCATGAGCTAACAACTACTAGTAGCTTACGACGGTGACAAGTTACTCAACGGATAATACAACAGTTCTGGAAGCGATGGTCGCAAGAATACTTAACACAGTTCATTCCAAAGATATAAATGGAGATTTTCAGTTCCAAAATTAATGAAAGGTGACGTTGTTTTAATCAAAGAGGACAATTTACCTCCTTCCAAATGGCTTTATGGGTTAATTGTGAACGTCCATCCGGGGAAAGATGATTTGACGAGAGTAGTCACTTTAAAAGATATTCACTTATTCAGCTTCCAATTTCCAATCTCTGTCCACTATATTAACGATAATGGTTAATTGTTTAATTATAATGTGTTTCAATATAGTTATTTATTGCTGTGTTTAGTTTAACCTTTTTAACTAGCCAACGAGTAAATAGTTTCCAAAATCTTAAAATGTGCATTTAATTTAAGTTTGTTTTGTTTTCATAGTGTTTACAGTCCACTGAATGTTGTGTTGTTTTTAAGTATGTTTAATAGTATATTATTTACTTCCATTTCATTTGTAGAAAATTATGGTTAATTGATTTAAGATTTTTGTTGTGAAATAATGTAATGTTTAAGCTAAATTGAAGTACTATTCGTCCTTGGTGGGCGGTATGTCCAAACTCTTTGGATATATGAAAAAGAATACATTTAAAATATATTTGAAGGTTGTCAAAGAAAATGTTTGACAACTCTCTCGTATCATGAACATATAGTATAAGCCAGTAAGCTCATCACATCAGTCATCTGACGACTCAGACTTGGCCATGTGTACACTCCGGTGTTCTTGGCCAAAATCAGGATACGAGATAGCTCAATTTGTGAGTGTGGTTTTGATGAAGGCAGTCCTGAACATATATTTTTTAACTGTCCACTTTTCCCCCAATCTTTACTCGATTTTCTCCACTTAAATCTCCCACGTCCTGTCATTTTAAATAGTATATTAATTCTTGCCCATTCCTCTTATATTTATTGTTTGTGTAGATATATAGATAAGTTTAAAATTAAATTGTAGTTTTATTTTCTTAGTTGTAATTCTTTGTACATATTAATAGTTTTTATGTTAATAATGTATATATTTAAAATAAATAACTTTGATTAGTTACTGTAATCCATGATATGTTTGTGTTGTCTTTTGTATTAGGATTGGGTATTCGTCGCCAAAGTTCTGGATTCTCTTCCATTTTGGTAGAATTTCACTCTTGTACCGATCAATTCTCTCATCACAAGTCATTGGCGAAATTATTGCGCTGAGCAGTAGAATCCATTAACCCAAGAATTGAGTTGAATTGAACATATAGTATGTACATACTTTGTATTTAAATGTATTCGTTCAAGAGTATGTTTCGGCGTCTCCTGCGGATAGTGGATGCTGCCTGCGAAATGGGTACAGGTGGAGATGCGAGTTAAAACCGTCTGATAACAGTAAGCCGGTGTTAAAAAGGAACCGGCAGCCGGGCACACCATTCCGGGTATAAATCAGCGCTCACATATTTAACCAGCTCGCGAGGGAGAGTAATCACAACCGACATGATTGCGTAACACTCCACGAACCCGGGTTTAAAATGGAGTCATAAATAAAAGGTACCTAGACGCCGCACCTTATCGCCGCCCGCCGCCAGACCCACAACAAATGAAAGAATACACCCTCGCACTCCACCCTCACGCCTCGTCCCGACCCACTCAACCCTCACTAGGAACCTCCCCGTCACCTCCTCGAACCCGACTACCCTCAACACGAGCGGTAAAATGTTGTTTTACATTTATAACTACAAGGAAAACTTGGCACTGTTCAGCGGACACGCTGAATGGGACTGTATATTATATACCATAGAGTTTAATTTAGCGTGGCTGCAATCGGCAGGGTGGCAGGGGTGGGGGGTGCAGCTCCCCGTTGCCATGGTGACGAGCATCGCGACTTTTGCTGGCGCTTCGATTGCCTCCGATCGCAGTCGGTAAAGCTGAGTACACACTGACACAAACAAACACATATATTGTATGATGATGATATCTCTGATCCTGAATATGCTACGTATACAGCTCACCTGATGCTGCAACTGCTCCTGGTCAACCGGTCCTGGTCAACTACACAGCGGGGATAAGGTTTCAAAAATAAGATTGTCATTCGAGCCCTTGATAGGAAGATATTTAATAAGGTTTTCTTTAAAAATACATCTGTCCTTTTCTCTTCTTCTATTTATAATCTTCGCTTCTATTAAATCATTGTCTTTTCTGTCTAATATAACATTTCCTTCTAACTCCACTTCTGTTTCATTCTATATAAAAATTATACAATACATCATCGCATCGTTTTCTTTTATTATTTTCTTCGTTCCTCATCCGCGATCTTGTTCGTCCAGTTTACCTTCTATATTCTTCTACTAATCTAATTTTAGTTTAGTTAGTTAAGTTGTAAGCTAACCAAGTTGTAATGTGACTTTGGCTTTATGCAGGCGGGCGAGGCAGGGCTCCTGTAAAACGACTCGTGGATTCGATAAATGTTTTCAGTCGAGTACATTGTTAGAATGTCGTGCTCGCGCCACCCCCAGCCCACGCCCACGCCCACGCCGCCGTCACAAGTTACTTCCTCACTCAATCCATATGTTTAGCTACACTAATACCAATCCGTTTGCATATTAATGGTTTACTTACATATTGTCTTTGCTTTAGTATCGTCGCTGTAGAGGAGGGAAGTAGCGTGCAGCAGTTCAAAGAAGTAACTAGTTATTGCTTAATTACGCATTTGTTTTTTATAAATAAATATTAGCACTTGAACAAGTTGTAATGTGAAGATATACTCCTGTGATGGTAAAGGATATTGGTCTTGTATAAACTGCTGCTAGAACAGCATTACTAGGACAATATCCAAAGCAGCCAACTTCGCCCGAAAAGGGGAAAGAAGTAATGGTGATGTGTTGATCTAATTCCCGACTTAACTACCGACTAGTTAATTATTAAAATGTTGAATGTTTCGGAATTTATTCTTGAGGAGTTAAAGACTGATGGAGACAAAAGGCACAGGTTATCAGGTGATACATAAACCCTACAGCTTTTTGACATCTCTTCAGTTATACGAGTACAGAAGTGTATGATTTCAGCAATAAAAATATTGAAAGGGAAATATGTATTTTTTTTTCATAGTAAACAAAAAAAAGTGCTCTATATTTTTTTATTTGTGAATCAACAAGACGTTCACCTGATGGTAAGTGATACGTTTACTCATAGCAACGCGGTGTAACACTATACACATCTCCCAAATACTCTTCCCTCGTCTCTCTTCTCTCCCTTATATTATATAATATATATTTCAGCTCGCGGAGTCCGGATCTGGGAGCTCAGGGTCCGATGAAGCTTTCGCAGCCATAATAGTGGCCTAAAACAACAACTTGACACAACATAGAAAGCAACACTTGCCACCTTGACACATATAATATCTCCCTCTATCCAATTTCACTAGCTTACAACAACATTCATACTGGAACACAGTAATATTCACACAATACCTACCTAAACTGTCTCTAGTAGCGACTTACCAGTAATATCTGAGTTGTTCAGTAATTTCATTACCATGTTCTAATTATACTACTACGAGGGTGTGAAATGATACAAAAAAATTGTTATTTTTACTAACCGTTTATTTGAACCACACTAGTTCGGCCTCACGCTCGGGTAAGTATGCACAGGTATATGGTACAGGAGGGTCACCTCGCCACGTGAAATGGTACAGGGCCAGGCCCGTTCAGCAGCCGGGGAACAGTTTCAGTGCATCCGTTTCATTGAAATGTATTATAACAAACTTCCAAACTCTGTCAAATCGCATACAACTTTATAGAAATTTTTAGAAATCCCACAGTTTGTAAGCGATGCTTAATATATTGTATAATTTTAATATCTTTAACACAATTTGTATACTGAATGCAATTATAATTAGCATGAAGACGGCATTTCCTTTGCAACACATTGATCTGAATTACAGAAATAATAAACTACCCTTTATCTAATATTCCAATGTATACTCAAGTTTCTAAAATTTTGATTGGTTTTGATTAAATTTAAAGTGTTGATAAAGTAACAGACATATACATAAGTTAATATTTTAAGTTTGTTATTAATAAGTGGGCCCCGGAAGCTGGCTGTCTATGTATATGGGATATTACCGAAGTGAATGTGTTACGACGGTAACAATAAGAGTGGGAAATAAGTGCTGGGAATGTAAATTTCAAGAAAAATAGTTCGATGGAGGGCCAATGTTGCAATAATTTAAAAGTGTAATCTAATGTTATCACTTACAAGTTAATCGCAGCGTAACTTGTGTCAGTTGTGGCGCGCTGCCGGTACTAGTATTCACGATAAAGTATTTATTAAATTCGTTTAAATATCTATTTACAATTATACTCCTTAATTATATAATATACATTACATTGCGTACGCTTCAACAAATAGTTCTGCATTATACAATAATAATATTTACAATAATATATAACTAATGTCTTAATAAGAACCGATGCCCGCGTCGGAGTCTCCTTACCCGCACATTAGTCGCTAACTATAAGTTCTAATTAAACAAATGCAGTTCATTAACAATATTATTAATTGTAGGAAAATTGGCACCGGGAATCTCTTCAATTCAAAATGTACAACGCTTATGTGTAGTTACAGTTATCAATATATTAAATCTAATTACAATAATTTAGTGGCGACGCGCGGCGTCCCCATACGCGTATGTACACGTACCTAGATGATGAACCCGGGATCTTGTTACGAAGTATCACACAGCTTTAACTAGGTAACAGTTATTACGTGTAACTGTGGAGGTAGTGTTGTTTGGCGACGCCTCGGCTACTTATAAACAGTGCGCACGCGCATCGTAGCCGGCGACAGGATCGTGTCCAAGCGAAACTACACGCAAAGTTCTCACTGAATGGTGGAGTACTGCTCAGAAGTGGTAGTACGCGAAATTGATGGGCTGGTTGTCATCAGGGTTGTCGCCGTTGTAGTTTTCCCGTTGTGCGTCCAGGTCGGCTGCGGGCGGCTCCGGGCCCCGCATTTGCCAGTTGGAGAGGTCGCAGGGGGCGTCGTCGGGGCCGCGGCCGTGTGGACCCCCAGCGCCCTCACCAGCTCCGCACCCGTACGCGTCGTACTCGCCGCAGCGGCCGTGCTCACCCCCCGCCTCGCCCCCCGGCGGCCCAACGGCGCACCGCCGGTACAGTCCCTGGCGAGCGGTGTCGCGCGATCACTGACGGTGGTGCGGTATGTGGTGTAGGTGAAGGTCGAGCCGCGGCCTCTTCGCGTCGTCGTCGTCGCTGCAGGGCTCGTTGTCGTGCGACTCCTGCTCGTCGCACTCCTCGCCGAGCTCCTCCTGTTTGCGCTTCGCGGTCGCCATCTCGGCGGCGTGCTTTTTCCGCCATTTCGTTCTTCTGTTCTGGAACCACACCTGGGGAACGAGTATTGGGGTTAAATATTTGCGCGTCATTTTCAAGTAAGGATTAGTACGGTTTCGTGCAGCGTTATTATGTAAATAAACGCCGCTCGGGCGAAGGTGTGCGCGGAGGTAGGTTGGTTAGAGTTTGAGATCGTTTGTTCAAAGTGCCGCCGCCACCACCGCCACCACCACCGGCAGCCGGCCCGAGTTTGTCTCGCACCAAACCAAATATAAACAGCGGGCAAACATTTCCAGGCGCCATGTGAGGCTAATCCGCGCGGCGGACATAATAATGCCTCATTAAACAGCCGCCTGTCTCCGTCTCGCTCGCACTCGCGCGCCGCAGCCCCCCTCACCCCGCGCTAGAGTGAGACGGAGACGGTAGCCGTGTTCTGAGGTAATTAAGGGTCGTTTTGCAAATTACACGGTACTTAACCAGCCATATAACGCTCGTTAATCACCGGGCGGGCAGCGCGCCGTCCCGCTCGCACGCGCGACCCGCGGCCTGCGCCCGTCCCGCTCCGGCGGAGGGCAGCCGGAAGTTTAATTAGGTCATAAATACATTTTCATGATTAGAGGCCCGAGGGCCGGTCCTCGAGGACGAGAGGGCGATTTGCGTTTAGAGCGGACGCCGTAGAGGAGGCTCGTTAAAGCGAGCTCGTGTTCAGCTCGCGTCGTTCACTTCCCGAGATGCTGCACGTTAACTAGTTGTAAAGATTACACGCTCACAGATATCTTTAAATAATTTTAAAGAAAATAGATGTACAAGAAAACAATAGTCAATCAATAGACCAGGAGTGGCTAAAGACAAGTAATCCTAAACCCGGGATACAGACAAGTTCCTGACATTTAGTTTAGAAGGAGGGTAGTTTATATATAACTCATGCGCCGCGCGACTTTGGGAGATAGTTGATTTTCACTGCGAAATCTTTTAACAAATAAGACGCTTAACAAAAAGACATATATAGAGAATTCATAAGTGTTGATGACATCTATTGTTGTCGTTGTGTTCAGTAGTTATCATCGTCTTGTTACCTCCGGCGTGCATTAACAAGCGAACGATCTGCGGCTCCCCGGCAACGCCTGGCTGATTGTAATTGTTATTGTTATTGGTAGTTACTGCCTGTAGGCTTTGTTGCGGTCTCTACCCTCCCCCCCCCCTTGCAAGACCCTGTCTTTCGTCGGGGTTTATGGCGCGACCCTTAATACCGCTTTATTAAAATTTGCAGCGAGTTCGCTACGATAGCCGTAAGTGGAACATACAGATTTAAATCCTTACACACTAATGACCTATTTAAACTACATGACTACGAAAAAATACTAAAGATATATACTCGACGAACTATTTATTATCAGACTAATTAATATTCAGAGACAGGTGATTGATTTTTTTTAAATAAAGCTTTAGTAGAGTTGATTGTAATGAAAGATACGTATTGGTTTTAATAGAAGTATTGAAGATTATTTTACATATAATTTAGTATGGACAAATCGTAGGCGGATTGTAAAATGTGATGATGATTTCACACCACACTTTTAGATATTAAGAGTTGATAGATGATAAAATGATAAATGATAGGTAGACGGGAACGGAAATTAAAACAACAACCGAACTAGCCGAGAGACTTGTTAGTACTGATTAATTGCTGATGAACAAATGAATAAATGTTTGAAAACGTAAACTAAAATTGTACGATACTTCGTACACGGATAGTTCAAGATATTTAGGAGTGAATGATACAAATATATAGTAGACTATTCATCAATTATCATTAACATGCTGGTCAGGCGCATTAGCGAGAGGTAGACTTCGTAGCCACACATTACATGTTCATTAGGATATTGCTGACAAAACTTGCTAATTATCAGTACAATGTAACCGTTAACTTAAAGATTAGACCAGTTACAACTTCTGTAATGACACTTTGATAGCATCCACCAGCCCGCCGTGCCAGCAATTAGCCAAACAGCACCGAGCCAGTCGTAAACACGACGGGATCTGGTCCATTTATGGCACAATAAAAATTGATCACCATTTGACTGAATGACTCACATCATAAGATTATCAAACGAGTTATTGCAAATCATAATTGGTAGAAAGTATTATGCACCTTCTTATAGATTGTCCAAAGTATCCAAGGGATAGGACAGATATAGAGATGAGAATGGACAAGAATATAAGTAAAGAGAATCTAAGCTAAATAATAACGTCGCATAATAAAGAAGTACTTTAAAAATTAGATTACACAGGATTCTGTTGAAAGAAATAAGAATAATTAGCAAGTAACAATGTACATTTATCGGCTTTTGCGATTAGTTGATAAAAATTATAAAAACATATAAGTGTTTTATAAGCAAACAAGGTCTCCGACTATAGTCCGAGGTATAAAAGAGTATATTCAAATATAAAACAAAATAACTAATTGGAGCAATACGGCTTTATTTCTTTTGAAATTTGCTACGTGTCGAGGATATGGACATCCCCACTCCTGTCCAATACTAAATCAAAATCTATAACATTTATATTTTGGAAATTATCTAAATATATTAAAAAAAAAAGTTTCGGCAACATCAAACCATTGACTCTCCCGATATAAACATAGTACACTCTATCGTTACGTGATTTATAAGACGGCAATAAGTTCGCGAGGCAGAAGATAAAACAAATAAAAAACTGTCAACTTGTGTGTGTGTGTGTGGGCGTGGGCGTGGGGCAATTCGCTGTACATACGCAATAAAAACGGTGATCAAACACAGCACCCACCCATCCGTGAACATTGTACTCGCGCCGTTTGCTTTTACATCAGGCCCAGCTTCCGCTCACTAGTCACATATATATTCCTGATATAGTATTATATAAGGCATATAACCATCCCGCTGTGACGTCACAGTGTCTCCTTACTTTTTTTTTCTGATGAAGTTAATGCTTTCAGCCACTATTATGGCCGCGAAAGCTTCATCGGACCCTGAGCTCGCGGATTCGGACTGAAAAGTGTATATATATATATTATATAATATAAGGGAGACGAGAGAGACGAGGGAAGAGGATTTGGGGAAGGAGGAAGAGGTGAGAAAAAAGGGGAGATGATAAAATAGATACTTATATATATAAACTGTACCTTAACCTAATTCCGAACTCGGAGTACTAAAAACGAGTCGCGGAGCTTTTTTTACTAAGTTTGCTTGCCTAAAGGTTTGAAATCTCCGGAGGTGACGTGTTCGAATCCGGCCTATACCAATAAATTGTTCAATATATGTATATATGTCATTTTTACAGATGTTCTGAACTGTTATGAAGTTGATGCTTTCGGCCACTATTATGGTCGCGAAAGCTTCATCGGACCCTGAGCTCGCGGATCCGGACTCCGCGAGTTGAAATATATATTATATAATATAAGGGAGAGGAGAGACGAGGGAAAAGGATTTGAGGGAGGAGGAAGAGGTGGGAAGAAAAAGGAGGAGATGATACAATAGATACTTATATATAAACTATCTCCTTACTCAATTGTTACTTAACATATACAACTTAACTGCATCGCGTCACTCACGGTTGAGTATCAGTTAACACGTGGAATGTTGTGTCTTGCTTCTAAAAGTTTTATGTTTAATCAAGTTTACCATTGTTTAGTTCCTTTAAAATCTGAATATAGTAATGTTTGAATATTTGGACCACCACTAGGACAGTCTACGGGAGTCTTAACTGTAATTTCCCCGGTTATTGTTATATTAAGAATGCGAAAGCTAAGCGATTAGATTGGATGGTCATACTTACTGCAGTACAATTATGTTTATGTGTAATAATAAAAGAAAGCTACTTAAGATAAAAGTTTAAGTGTCCAATAAAAAACGAGCGAATTGATGAGGAGGCCGGGAGTAAGTTGGTCGGTGGCGCGGCTCCTGCTCCTGGCCCGCTCCCTCAGCAAGACGTATGTTTATTATTCTATTTACGAGGCAACTAAACAAGTTGGGCCCTTTCGCGCGAACCGACAACATTATTACTTATATTATTATATTCCAGTTCTACTTGATACCCCTACTTACCCCCAGTATTCAATTACCTAAGTGGAAGCGGCGGCGGCGGCGCGCTCTCCCCGTCCCGCTCCCACCCCCTCTACTCTGTATAGCCGTCCCTCTCTACCGCCGGGGGTCGCCGTAATTATGTGAATATCTATTATTTTTCACAGTAGAGCTGTGTAATGACCCTGCGGAGATATCGCGCCCCCAGCGGCCGGCGGACGGAGTTATGTAAGCACAGCCCAAAGTCTTCTGAGCTGGTGTTATTAATAACGGCGGTGTGTGAAATGTGCAGCTGACATACTAACATACTATATCCTAATTATAGCGCTCAAACGAAAAAAATATTATTTACTTTTAAAACTTTTTGATGTACTTATAATTAGGGTCCAGAGAGGGTTTAATGCCTACAGGTATTCTCTGTTAACACCAGATTTACCAGACCAGTCAAACTGGTCCTGCATCCATTTAAAATTATTTCTTTATGAAATATATGCTTTCTGTAACTATCATGACTTTTGTAACTTTAACTAAAAAAAATAATTTTATGAAAAATTAACAATTAACCAATTTTTCCAAATTTTTATAGGACTGCTTTAACATGTCATAGTGTTTTAACAGATTGCTGTACATTTCTGTAACTGGCTTACATATTAATACCTATTCTTATAATTGTTAATTTTAAGCTTGAATATTTTGTATGTATTGCTGTTGGTGTGTCTAAATAAATGAATAAATTATTTTATGTATATTCGTACTAAATATATTAGGTTTTGATTGATATAGGTAGAGGTAAATCTAGTGTTAATCAACCTAGGAGTGGGAGATTCTACGGTAGGTGAACTGTTCAAGTTATATTTAAAGCATAAAAACTAATAATGATATAGTACATATATATAAATACAAAAGAAAGTAACTGTATATATAAATATATGAGAAACTATTAATAAATACATAAATCAGTAAATACAGATAAGACAATCTAATCTCTCTCTAGCTTTACTGTAATATTGTATAATTCATCTATGTATTGTACTATATATGGGTAAGGATATATTAAATATATATATATTTATTAGGCTTTTGTTCGTAACTAAACAACGAAGTCCATAGACTACTTTAGAGTAAAAGATTCCTTGTATTAATTTCCAAATTCTTATAGTAGTACTTGTACTTGTCCTATATATTTTAATACAGGAATACATATAATTATATTGAAATGATAATCAACATCATCATATAAGTCACAGTTCACTGTTTTTGCTGCACCAGCTCACGTAAACAAATCAGAAGCTTCTCCCCTGGAATTATTCCTTTCAGAGTCGTATTATACGACACGTTGACTGAAGGGGAGAAAGGAGGGTGAGGATATTTTGAATAGTTTTCCGTAAGTTATAAGATATATACTTCTGGTAAACTGAAGGATACATAATGTACAATCATTATCAGCCGATAAATGCCCACAGCTGGACATAGGCTTCCTCCAAAGATCTCTCCAGAGGGTCATGTGTTGTCTGTATTCAGACATAATTGAATATAAATTAATTGAATATAAATCAATTGAATCTATTTCTGTTTCTAATAATTTTGTTCGAAACAAACGTAGCGAGTAATGGGACATAAAGACAATGGAATTGGATGTAAATATGTTTACAGACCCCGACGCGGTGCGAGATGCGAAACGACGTGGATGCTATCTCACCAGCCGATCCCAACCCCCACCCACCCCCACTCCAGCTCACCCGCCCCACGTCAATGTAGTCAAATAAATCAAACAAAACATGAGCGAACGGCGCTGGATAAAGTTATAGCAGCACGTGATCGGAGTCAGGATCAGCCGGTATTTGGTTTTTGATGCATTCTCAATGCAATTACAAATCTGAACGTATAGCTCGTCTTCGCCGTAATACATAAGACGATTGCTTGTTAGAACAATCATACTAAACTAGTGTTTGTCAGCGGGTAATTATTCTTATCCTAATCGCATTTTAAGATGTTCTAAGTATATAACTAACCGCAAACTGATCTAACTACCATCAATGATCTCGCCCACGTCCGCAGCGTCGACGTCTCTCCGCCTACATTAATGAGTGCCGCAGCCGCCGGCGCCTGACCCGCGGGTCAGCTGCTGACGTCTGCTGACGGCGTCATTAGACTGCAAGTCATTTGTCACGGGGACTTATCGAATCCCTTTTCCCCCTTCTCTCCCTCCTCTCCCCATCCACTGGGTTCCCAACCGCCGCTAATGTTCCGATACTTGCTTAATTTTAAATAAATTATGTGCCGTGATCATCAGCTTATAGAGTTTAAACGTTACACGCATATATAAACAACACCGCTTAGCTACTTACTAACTTATGAGAGAAGTTACATTTATAAAATTAGAAAGTACCGTATAAGTCTATTAAAAAGTCTTTTCGTAAGTTATATTTATTTGCTTCTGAACTCATATTTTTCATCACCATAGCTTTAATTTTACAGCTTTAACGGTAAATAGAAATAGAAAAATAAACCTTTGATCAGAAAGGAATTGCCGCAAAACTAAACATTCTTATTTTTCCTACCTATTTAAAACTATAAAAAAAATATGTTAGCTGTAGTATTAAACAATTAATAAGAACAGTGGTTAAATATTAAGTTAGTAAACAAGCTACAGCGTAGTTGCAGTTCGTGTACATATACTTGTTCTCATGTGAGGATCGTTTGAACCGGATTTATATGTCAAAAGTTACGCGTCATACATCGAATTAAAACCACCGCACAGTAGACGGTCGGATAGTTAAATAAAAATAAAATAACTGATGTTTTACGAAGCGGGATGATTTAGTAACGTTATACAAAAGGTGAGCGCGATCATTAGACGGGAGCAACGAGCCGTGAGCGGAGCACACCAGCTCCCAACCAATCAATAGGTGATCAAATCAGATCGCGCCGGCTTCGACATTCAACCAACTAATTACCTTCCTAACGCCACCTCTACCCAGTTACAGCGACCACAAACTTAACTAGAACAAGAGTTAAAATCTATTACGTTATCATACAGTACAGAGGAGAAGGAAGTTATGTCGGACAGTAGATCAAGCAGGGAGATATTTGAGTGGAGTTCACGTTGTAGTAGGATTAGGTTGGTTATAGTGCTGTGCAGACCAACGAATCGAGGCCAGGAGTGTGGAGCAGGCACCGATGGAGCTTTATATATCTCGGCGAGAGAGAGAGAGACTCAGCGTTGTCCGCTTTTCTGAGCATTCGAAACGAATCTAAGAATGATGCTCCCCGTTGCATACTTTGATAGCACTGAAAAGAGCTTTTTCTTTTTGGTCTGGCCTACGCGGTGTTGGTGAGTTTCCTGCTGCAGGCATCGATGTAGTGCCTTAAAAAGGGCATCAATAGTACACTTCAACCATCTTCAGTAAATGTACCGTTTTCGATTTGTTCCGGGACAAAGTTCGATTCCTCTACGTGAAATTAACATAGGATTAGAATGTCATTATTGCACGCACTGCTAAAAGCTGCAACTATTGAAATTAGCGAGCCTTCGCTCTTGCATAACTTTCATTGTTGGCTGAAATTAAGGCAATTGGAACGATAGAAACCTTCCTTAATCGAAGGTCTACCTTAGTGACTAAAATCATTAAAATCAATTAAGTGGTTCTGGCGTAATGAGGAGACAAACAGAACACACACAGAGATTTGTATCGAAGTACAATATTTAGTATTTTTTCCGTTAACAAACTGTGTAGTTATTAAATCATCGTGCGACGTTACGGAATAATATAAAATATTGCGACGTAAATATCAAACGTAACAAAAACCGAAATTTTGGTATAACAGCAGGGAAAGGGGGGATGGCGATAGCCATTTACATTTGTTCTGTGGATGTGGGGGTGGGGGTGGGAGTGCTCGCTGTTGAAGAATTTGTGGCCGATAGGTAAATTGGAATTGTGCTTTTGATAGATGGCTTCCGTACTAATGGGCGCGGAACGAAACGGTATAAAAAAAAAATGTGCACATCCGGTGTGCGCGCGACACGTTTCATTCACTGCACAAAAAATGAGCAATTGATCGATGGCCGCGAACGATACAGGTTCAGAGAGTGACGTTATTTATATGCGATCGCGTCGCGATGCAATTGCACTCGGACTTATCGCGCGGCTTCATTTCTTACATTCACATGAAATATTTACACAATTCCGCCTACGCAGTAAATGGAGGACCCCCTCGTACAAGCCTCTCGAAGAAGCATAGGTTTGTTCCCCGCCGACCTTAACGAGAAGAAACTGACGTGTTTAGCAAAACTAACTACGCGGTGGATACGTGGCTTTGATTCTCTTCTTCGTAGACCTAGAGTCTCAGCTATTGAGACCATTAGATTTCTATTTCATTTTATATATAAAATTGGATTTATATAGAGTCACAAAATAGTCACAAATTAAGTTTAATAAAACAGGATAACACACGCAGCTCGTGTATCAATAATGATTGAATGTTTGATGGGTATATTACTGCATGCGACTCCTGATCATTGTGCCTGAACTATTTAGTCTTATCTAAAACTTTTCCTTGTCTAAACAATGTTTCTATATTCTAGAGATCCTTATGTAAATAGTTATTGATGTAATTGCAACAGTGTAATGACAAAATTAAACGCAGCACAACGAAGGCACCTCCGCATTACGATCGTAAATCATGGACGGCCAGCGGCGGCTGCAAATTGGGAGTTATTAAAAAAACTCATTTGCAAATTAGGAAAGACAAGGAGATGCTGCAACAGTAAAGTTAATTATCCGGAGAGCGGTGGTGGGGCCAGCACTCACCCCTTTCGGTTTTTTAACTCCGAGTGAACATAAAAATGTTAATGCGCCGCGTTTAACGGCGTCGGGCCGCTCACCCCGAGCCGCTACCGTCCACTATCTTAATTAGCTTAAATCTTTAAGTATAACACAAATGATTAAAGTACACTGTAGGTATATGTACAATATAATCATTAACCAATGTCCTGTATAAAATTTTTGTTGAAATCATTTGCTAGTTTGGTAAGAGCAGCGGTATCCTCTTCAACTAATAGTACTTAAGTATTTTCTCTTGGAAATATAAGTTAACTAAATAAATACTATTAAATGTACAAAATCGAATATGTTATTTTAAATATTTTCTCGGTATAATTAATCAGTAATAATATTTTTTAAATCTTTTGTAGTATCTTCCTGCCGCGTGTCCGTTTGTCCGTCGCTCCGCGGCGCTCTGAGCTTTATAAGCTTTAAACTATGAAATTATAAAAGCGAACAACAACAGTGATTTCCAAAACCACCCCCTGTGCATGTACTGTGTATAGAAGATAACATTTGCCCACCCATTATTTGCGTTTATTTTGATATTGATTATTCATTTTAAAGATAAAAAGGTAAAGTGCTGAGTAAAATGATGAAGTATAGTGCCGGCGTTAGTGTTCACGTACAATTACGATGTGGGCGTCTTCAAGAGTGAATAGGCATTTGTTAGGTTAATGCGTTTTACCATCATCGACCACATCTTCACTTAACACCAGGTGGGATCGTGGTCAAGCATGACCCTTAACAAATAAAAAAAAAAAAGTATCGCGTGTACAGAGAGCGGGGGCTGCGCGGCTCTCCCCGCCTCTTTCCATCCTCATTGACAAGCGCTTGAATGTTAACAAGACAAAACATTAATTTGTTCCTCGTAATTATTAATTAATTACGCATTTAATTGTCGGACAAAAACTTTGGAGACACCGACACCAATACCGACAGCGACAGCGACAGCGCCCGCGGGAACCGGACAACTGTACGGTAAAAACTTTGCAAATTAAGAAAATGTAATTAGAGCCGCCGCCCGCCGCCCGCCGCCCGCC
>DWLS01003046.1:0-16601 GCA_018246255.1 Pachliopta kotzebuea | reverse complement strand
ATTGTAAATTCTGTAAAGTATGCATAGGGAAGATAGATCCCTACGCAGTGCCAAAGGATCTAGCCGATCGGCAAGGTACCACCGTAAATCTTATTGCAGCCGAAAAACAGTACTGTGAAAATATTGCTCTATTTATTGAAGGGTAGTGTAAGCTTAATTACTGGGGTAAGGAGATTTAACGCCTTGAGGTCTCAAGATGACGAGCGCAATGTGATGCTGTATATACCGATTAAAACCAGCGATCGACGAGGCTACTGAGGTGACTAACCATCCAACCTCGTGAGTCAACACGAAGTTACCTACAACTTTTTTAATTATTGTTTTAGTCCGATCTACTGTATAGCCATCTAACTGTATCTTGAAATCTTTTAGAAGTATGCTTAGTATTTAATTTTGTATATCAAAATATATTCTGCATTTAAATTTGGGTAATTTTTAAGTTCCTCACGATTCATGTTCTTAAGCAATATTGTATTGAAATTTAGACGACCGTCAAAGGAATTTAAGTTAAATCACATGAAATGTTAAATTTGTATTTAAATTAAGCATATTGTTTTAATTAAGCAATATAACATTTTAAAAATTCATCTCTGAAATTTATGTAGACCTTTAAAAAAGATTAACTTTGTTTTGTAAAACAAATCTTAAGCAACATTGTAACAGACTATTACAGGTTATTTTCAGGATATGCTGTATTTAGAGCGACTAATTTAGAAAGCTTAATTATATTCCGTGGTTCGAGAGCTATCTCGTATCTACTTGTGATCTCTCGATAACGTTAATATATTACCAAACTGTGTAATTAAATTATTACATTGCCTATACCAAATGCACACTTAACCTAACTTAAATTATTTCAATCGTTTTTATTATGGCTTATAATTAGTTTACTATCACAAATAGTAAACTAATTAAAACCTGCATAAAACAAGCTTCATGAACAAAAAAATTACTTAGTTTACCAAATTCGTTTATGCAGTCGTATTAAATGAGTACGTAAACGTTAATTGGCAACCAGGACTCCCAGTCCTACATTACGATTCATTCAATAATGTTTTTCTTCCTTTCACGAAAGAACCAGAGCAATTCCTTTTTTGTTATAATTATAAAACAAATACATTTGTAGTATACATATTACTAAAGCGTCACAATTTGTTATCTAAAAAAAATACCTTCTTAATATACTTATAACATCAAAAACGTCACAGCGATATGCTATACATTTAATACATTTTGAACCTTATTTTGATAATTGTAAATAAAGACATTCAAAACTTTACATTTAAATTTCGACAGAGATTAGATTTTTTTAAATTTTTTACAGAGCGCAAAATGGCATATGCAAGATGTACATTTGCGACATTTTTACCATTAGATCCATATCAGCAATAATATGAATCGCCTCTATGAAGCGTACAGCACATTCAACTACACTTACGAAAACCGATGATCGCTGTATCTATATAGTACTATAGTATAACTATTTTAAACATTTTATGAAATTATATCTTAATACCTAAAATCATAAACGGAAACTCTTTATAATTATAAAAGAAAGTATAGATACGCAAAATATATACGTTTACAAGTAAAGTAATTTTGCCAAAATCACTGCATTAACATAAATTGGTAAAGATAGTATTGAACGCAATCAATAACTAAACAAGTGATAAGATAATATGGACATAGATTACGTGTGTCGATCAATAGCGAAACAGTTCAGTCATTTATCAGACGTTATAATGGTTTCTTACCATCAGTGCTGATTGTTTGACAATCAAATTTTTGTGTGTGATAAAAGTGGAAAATGGATGATGTTAGCAAAGTGGAATTTAATAATTTTACAAAGAAACATTTTCCTAAACTGCACGAAAGAATACAAAACAAGTACAACGAGATGCAGAAAAAAATTGAAAAATCTAAATCGCTCGATATGCTTACATCTTTGGGAGATAATTTCATATATAACGTACCAACACAGGATTTTAGTACAAATCGTTTAAAAAATGGCGAGCTAAATGATTATCCAAATACTCAAAATGGAAAAAAGTTAAAAACAGAAACGATGACGATCAAAAGCATAGAAAAAATTAGTGCAACATATGAAGAGATTAGTTGTAATGAAGTCGTTATAACAGATAATGGATATAATGTAACACAAATCGAAAAAGAGGAAAGTGAAAATGAAGATAATTTTTCTGAAAATATTTTTCTCGCCGATATGGGTAGTTTATCAAAAACAAGTTTAGAATCGTAAGTTAATTAAGCACAACTAAAGTTGCTATAAATGTGTATCCAGTTTAGTTATTATAACCCATGTTCTGTTACTAGATTACAAGATATAGGAAGAGAAACTGATGAGACAAATGCTCCACCGACGCCTGTATCAAAATCTATACGTGACAAAATTGGTTCACGGATAACAGCAGTAAAAGAGAAAAGAAATGCTAATAGGGAAAAAAGACGGGAGGCTCGAGAAAAAGTTGAAAAGGTAGTAAATAAAAATACTCTTCATAGTTTTAATGATTATTTCATAATCAAAATTTAAAAAGAGTACATAAAGGAAATTGAAAATTTCAGTTCATTTTCACTAACACACTCGACCATGACTTCGATAAATTTATAAAAAGAACTAAGTTTGCAACTTTGACAATTGCATTAATTGAAGCGACGGGTTTCGAAAATGTTGCAATTGATGAAAAATTACGCTTTTTATATTGCCGTTTCAGGTAATTATTACATTTAAATTAAATTCTGCATCTAAAATTTATTGCAGTATTTATTCTGAACTATTTTTGACAACAGATTAGGTAACGAAAAAAAGAAATCAAAGCTTATTAAAAGCAATAAAACGGTGGTGAAATGGCAAGAGCTAATTAACATGAACATGTATGATGAAACACAGTTGGAAATATCTCTCTTCGACCGCGACGTTTTTATTGGCAAGTATGTTTCAAGCTTAAATTTAAAAAAATTGTACTTTAATGAAACTAATGTTTACTTTTCTAATAACTTTTTATATTTAAGGTCAACCGTTGATTTGTCTCTTCTTAAAAACGAGCAAACGCATCAGATGCGAATTAATTTGGAAGAAGGCGCGTCCATACAACTATTCATTCTACTTACAATAAGCGGAACTAGTCTAATCAACACGATTTTCGATCTAGACGATTATCGAATCATTCAAGAAAAAATACGCGCAGCTCAAACGAAATTTGTAGGTTATATTTAGTACAATTACATGTTAAATTTATAGATTGTTGTACACGTTATCATGTCTGATTTATCTATTGATTTTTAGAGTTGGTACCAAACGTGGAAAAAATTTAACGACGTCGGGTGGTTATCAGTTATTGTTTTTGGTGCTAAAGGATTATCCACAAACGACTGTTGCTGCATATTGAAAGTAGATAACGAGAGGCTTTACACGCACACAGTATATAAAACAAACGCTCCTAATTGGATGAAAATGTTTTCTTTGTAATAACTCTTGTACATTTTATTTATTTTTAAAATTAAATCAAACAGTAGCTCTGTTCTACATCTGATGATATATAACAGTTGTATTTTAAATTAAATACAAAAATAATATTTACTCTGTCAATGGCAGAAAGTTACATCTTTTGTGATTGAAAATTGTTAACATTTTTGCATTTAAATGATAATGCATTGATATAATTTATATTTAGGTTAATAGTTTTAACAAAGCCTTAATTTTTAGCACGATAACTGATATAACATCTGTATTAGAAGTTATAGTTTGGGATGAAAAACGAACAGAGGAAGTTGGCAAAATTTCAATTCCGTTGTTAAAAATAGAAACCTCGGGTAAAAAATGGTATGCACTTAAAGGAATCAGTCAAAAGAAGAGGGCAAAGGGAAATAATCCGAGGGTACTACTGGAAATGGGAATTACTTGGAATCTCGTAAGTGAAGTCATTAAGAACAATTTTTGGTCTTATCGTGTAATTTTTACTACTTGCATAGAATCATTTACCTCTAAATTAATAATTTCTTTGTCCACCCGGTTTTTTTTTGTTCTCTTAACATTCCAAAAGTTTAACTGGAAAAGAATGCCTTTCAGTATTATATCCGCCTTTTTGTTTACTGTCTCTCTCTAATATATTTTTTCTGTCATCTTTTATTTATGCAAACTAAGTATAAATTAAATTCAATAAGAACCTTATATTATAAAGGTACTTTCTTAAATATTTTTTTATTTCATTTTATTTTTATTAAATAAACTCAGAAACGCCACATTGTTTATATTATAATTTTTTTAACTAAAACTCATAAAACTGTTTATAATTTTTTTATTTGCTTGAAATACTTCTTTATTTTATAACGTTTCTATTTAATTTCTAGTGTTTAATTTTATCTCCTCTTAATTATACTTTTTTATTTTTTGCTTTCTCTTTCGTCAAGATTTATAAGAACCGAAAAAAAAGTATGATTTAAATAAATATCAACGGCCGTCTCTGTAACTAAATGTTATTTACCTCATAATCCAGTAGTATTATATATGATTACAGGTAAAGGCATCTGTCCGTGTTATTAACCCAAAAGAAGTGAATCTTTTACAAACAGAGGAAAAATTAGACAGGCACATCTTTGCACGTAACATTTCGAGGGCTAAAGCAATTATTTCATGGTCAATGAGCGCTTTCCAAACGTTTAAGTATGAAAAAAATGTACCTACTGGAAGGTTTAATTTTAATTATAGCAAAAGCGAACACAGATTAAGTAGTATCACTTTTTAATTTTAGGACAATGTTCGAATGGGATTCGATGAAATGTAATTTATTAGCTTTAATAACCTGGTTACTTTTTTGTTGGTTCTTTAAAATTTGGATGCTGCCTCTTCTTCTTCTAATACCATTTGCGTGGTACAAACCTTCTCAGAATCCTGTCCTTACGGGTACGGCAAATTGTATATTTTATATTTATAAAACCAATCCCACATTTTTTCTGCGTAAATTTTTGAATATTAAAGGATAAGTTTTTTGATGAAAATGACACTAAAACTATAGTGCTTACATTACCCCTTAACTATAGTAAACCTACAAAGAAACGTTTTTACTTTAATTGATTGATTGAAATTTTAATATTCTAGTGAGAAGAACGTTTCAGCAACTTTCAATAGAACACGGCGATTCTACTAATCAGGAAAAGGTAATAAATGTAAATTTTTAAAACAATGACATTAAAAGTCTTAGCTTATACATATTCATGATTTCATTTTCAGGAAGAAAAAAATGTAACACTTCGGCAGAAAATAAATTCGCTACAAGATATGGTACAAACGGTACAAAATGTTATTGGAAAATTTGCGAGTCTCGGGGAAAGCGTTAAGAAGTAAAAATCAAATCTGCTTAACACTTACGATCCATCTCCCTTTGGTAACACTAATAACCATTTTTCTATTTTCAGCCTTTTCAATTTCTCAGTCCCCTTTGTAAGTTGTCTAGCGATATTTCTAATATTAGGGATAACATTCATTATGTACCTCGTGCCGCTTAAATACATTCTAATGATTTGGGGTAAGTATAATACCATTTTGTTTTATGCTTTTTTAATTTCATTCACAATGATATTGAAATATTAATATGTTTACAGGAGTACATAAATTTACTAGAAAACTCATAAAACCAAACAGAATTCCCAATAGCGAAGTTTTAGATTTACTGTCTAGGGTTCCTGATGACGAAACTTTGGTGAGATTATTGTTATGTATGTAATACTTAAGTCATCCAAAAATGTTCCCTTTTAAAGTGGAATTAAACTATTATAATTTTTTCATTATAGTTGAACTGGGAACCGTTTTCATTAGAGGACTTATCTGATGAAGATGAACAGTTATGACAATTATGATCTGACTAAAGTAAGCTAACGATATTGTATTTTTTTAGAATAATTGCCATCAGTTTTTATTTTACAATTATATATAATAAAACAAAGCAATATCAGTTTAATTTCTAAAACAATATTCAATTCATACAGCAACAGGAAATAATCAAAAAAATTATTTTCTGTACAAATTACTAGTATAGTTCTTTGTTACCGGAGCCGGCTAGGTATGTACCACCGTAAATACTAATGCTGTTGTCGTACAGTAATGTGCAAACAACTGTGTTCCAGTTTGAAGGGTGCTATATGATAATGAAATGAATAGGGTAATAAGACTTTACACCTTATGTAGCAAGGTGACGAGCGCAATATGGGCTGCGTATACCAACTTAACGAGAGCTACGTTGTTATGGGCAAGCATATTTCTTATCATCAGGTGAAGAACGCCTTGCTCATCTCTCAAAAAACTTGACTTTCCTCATTCATGGTTGTAATTGGGAATTTACTGTCGTCATGCTTGCCATGCAAGGTAGTGAACGTAATAGCTTTTTGAATATTTTCCTCACGAGAAGAGGAAAACCATCTATATTATATGAGCATTATAGGTAATTTAAATACAACTATTCCACATTCTTTCGGAATCCTTTACTATATGAGAAAAGGTGATGGTATGGAGTGATATTAAACATGTTTCTACTAAGCACCTGCTGAATTAGAGAGCAAAGTAATCTCATCATCGCATCATAAGTTGTTGCATGCACTTAACGGTACAAGTTAATCGCTTATCTCTCATATTCATATATCACCGTTACCGGAGCATTAAGGTTGAATATTACATCAATGGTGACAAATGACACAGCCCTAATTGCGACTGCTTCGCGTTAACAGGGGAAACATCCATTAACCTGAGCAACGTGATCTTGCAGTTAGTATGCAAACAGTGCACGTTTAGCTAATTTCCTAATCAGCTGATTAATACGGAAATTGTACCAATCCAGTGGCAAACTCCCAGACCCGTTCCCGGATAATTCCTTATTACGACGCAATCCATTACTGTCATTACTTCAACATACATCAAAACGAAAAATATAAATTCAAATGGTATAATCGTACTTTAAAGTTGATGTCAATTTTTATAAAAATGTATAACAGACGTCTTCATTACTAAATATTACAATTAATTTAATGCGTTATGTTATAGTTATTCACATGACGAAAAAGTGTATTTATTTGAATAAAAATTCGATGTATTTCGATATTATTTATTATTATTACTAACAATTATCATTCACTACATTATCCTTTTATTAATGTAAAGTTAAATAGTAAATTTAAATCACAGGTTACATGATGAAATGGTCAATATTTTGTACAAGGCTAATAACGAAAATAATTTAAACTTTTTTTTATACAATAATATCCGAACCGAGCCTTTCGAATTCGTTAGCAAAATAGACCATATCTTTGTGGTCCAGAGCTGAATTTTGAAAAACAATGCGGAAAAAGTTAACGAGGTTACCTTGCGGCTGGTACGTGACCATCATACTCCCTTCCTTTATCATTCGTTCCTTAATTTTCGGGGCGACCTTATGGAGCCTTTCTTTATAATCTGGGTCGTTCTCGCATCCGCGTAGACAATTGGGCACGTACCAGAACATAACGTTGGTACATTCAGGTTTGTCGAGGACGATCTCGAAGCCGTTTCTTTGCTTTATGTGTTCTAAAAAGTATTTAGAATTGTCGAAAAGTTTATCGATGTGCTTTTCAAACCCGTCACTGCCTTTGGCTTTCCACATAAACCAAAATTTCAGGACATCGGCGCGGCGGCCGCATTGTATGTGTTTGTCTCCAGTATCGTACGAGGTGTCGTAGAATTTGTCTTTTTGGAACAGATACTTGGCGTTGGAGGAGTGGCCTTCCTTCAGGACATTTTTATGTTTAACCAGGAGAGTTGAGCACTGCTGCGGCGCTGCTAACAACTTGTGGGGATTCCAAGTAACAGAATCAGCTCTGCAATTATAAAAAGATTTTAAAACGCTGTTAAGTTATTACCAACAGAAGAATAGTACGGAGTCTTTGTAAATTTTGTGGTAAAAGTGTATCTTTCTTGCCTTCATACTCAAGAGAGAAGGCTAATTTAAATGTTCATAAAATTGCTTTAATAAAAAATAAATTTCATAAAATAAGATACATAAGTATTAAATTACAATATGCAATGAAATCTCTTTATAGTAATCTCTTATCACAAATACAACCTTTACCGCTTGTATCAGACGAACGAACTATGTGCACTTTAAACGACAATTCTAGACATGCGCTAGTAGGCTAATTGCATATTAACAACTAACACCGTTTCTACCTTCAAAGCTAACCTTAGCCAAAGTACACAAAATAACTGGTAACTGGCAATCATTACCGCCGATTACTGAACAATGATTACGCCACACCGCGAACGCAGCGGCGTACGGTCCAGAGTTTTATTTGCACTCAAGGATATGTTTGTAATTAGATAAAACAGTTATAAACTTAATAAACTTTAAGATTTAACGCTCTTCTTTGTTACACTTAAATATTTAATGTATTTCTTAAAGAACAAATTATAATAACTACTAATCGACGTAAAGGCCACATAATTAATTTATAAATAACAGACCTCTGCTTAAAAACTTTGATTAAATTAAATTCCTTCAGATTTAAACTGTAACTAAATATTGTTATTGGTCAAAACTTTCTTATAAGAAGAAAGAAAGAAGCAAAGCCGATAGTACCAAATTTTTATATTTATGTAAAATTCAGTTTAGTCTAAATTCTACGACTGATAATGGTCATGATTAAATATGCACAATAAACACACATACTGTGTGTTCATTGTGTTTCGATTTCGGCAAGTTCAATAACCTCCCAAATAAAAAAACTATGTCTTGATAACGATCATTGTTTTTGTGATAAATCATTCGATAAAATTTTATGATTTTAAATGTAAAAACATAGAATTATTTACATAAAACTAATACAACAAGTTTATACAATTTTTAGGAACATGTGGGACCTTCGGTCGATTTCCGTACTAAATGTTGACCATCGACTACAACATCATCAGATATAACAAACACCAAGTTGAGTTTAAGTGTTAGCCCATTGTAGGTATAACAAAATACTATACCTATCGTAGTGCAGTAAGTAACAAAAGTTTGATCGACGATAACATTTAACTTTAAAGTTTTTACGACTCGAAATACATGTACTATAATTAATCCGAATATGAGAGGTAACAGTGATCTTTTTAGACTTAAGAGCAAAACTTGTTACTTTAATATTGAGCAACAGTCCACTAAATATTCTCACAGCTATGCCCCAGGCATCTCAACGAGTAAGTCAAGGCTATTTATCCCAGGCTGACTAAGTGAATATATTGGTTTCCTCTCGATTCTTCCATCGCCGGAAGCTCAAGCTCAGAGGAGATTGAATCTGCACCACCTCGAATCGCATGACACGTACATACATAAATTTACAAATTACAACTCAATTATTTACCTTACGAAAATAAAATACATTGATACTAACTGCTCTATTCCGTTGAGTAAATGTTTGTGTTTCTTCGACATTAAAGCGCCTCCACCCCAGGCTGCGTCCACGTGTAACCACAAGTTGTACTTCTTGCACAGCGCTGATATCGGCACTAAAGGATCGAAGGCACCAAAAACTGTTGTACCCGCCGTCGCGGTTACCATAAATGGAGTAGCCCCTGAGTTTATAGTCTCTGCGATCTTTATTTCCAAATCTTCGACGTCCATTTTACCCAAATCGTCAGTTTTCACGAGGATACAGTTATCGCTCCCAATTCCCATAAACGAAGCCATTTTCTTGGTTGAGTAATGAGCTAGCTCCGATGTAAAGAGAACCAGCTTCGGCACTGCATACACTCCTTTACTCTATATAAATAATACATTATATATTAAAGTTTCATAGGAATAGAGTAATTCTTTTGGTATAATATAAATGTGACTAAGTTTAGTCTTTGTCAGGATTTAGAGGAAATAACTGTTAGAAAACGGCACTAGATTTTGCTGTAACTGTTTCTCGCATTTCGCATTTGCCGTATTCAGGAGTGTGTACAATAATGGATATCAATAGGCTGACATGATGTAATTAATGTGTGTTTACACGTTATCTACCCTTAAAAAAATCAACAATGAACAAAAACAAACATGAACAAACGCGTGAGCCTGCGTGCTTTTCGTGCTAGCGCTTAGTCAGTTGTAAACATTCTACTTAAGAAACTTGTTCTATTGCTTTCTAGAATCGGCCTGAATATGTTATTTTCTATCTTTATTTACATCTGTGCTAATTTAGATACACACGTTAATCCAAGGTCGTCGACATAAAGTTCAAGTTCACATCGGATACACAAACCGTTCATGTATCGAGGTCCCTTCAATTCTTACACGCGAAATATTCGCATTCATTGAGGAAACGAGGTTAAGGTGATCACCGAACTTCCTACGAAATTGGATTTTAAACCAGACGGATTAAAGTAAAAATTAAACAAATATAATACAAACGGAATTAGGAATATCCGCAGCATGATTTCATTAGCGTGTGCAATGTTTTCAATATTTTTCGAGTATTTTAATAATTTTCTATCCTTCGTATGCAATAGATCATCTGAAGCTGTAATTGGGATGTTAAATAACACTTTGTAAACGGAAATGACATAATAACAATGTCATTTATTCATGAAAACGATTTGTTCTTTCTTTCCCTTTTTTAACGTATTTTTCGTAGTAGAGAATTCTAATTAAGAAAAACCAAGTTCTCTCAACAAGATTTTTTAACCCTTTTTTGCGATTTAACCTTTTGTAGTTTTCAGTTTCCTCAAAAAAAATTTTAGCGGAATTTCCGCTACTCTGTCATTATATAAGGCAAAATAAAGACAGCATAATGTAACAATTATTTACATTCTAAAATATTATTAACAATTTTTACATTAAAAGGACGAAATGAAATGTCGGATAAGAAAAATTACTTTCTAACTCAATGAAAAGTTCTGAATTAGGTGTTGATTGACAATGACCCGATATGTGCATATTAAGGTCGGAATGCCCTGGCTTTTGTTGACAACCGGAACAAAATAATGATGTAATGGCGGCAATTTGGCATTGAAAGGGGAAAACAAGTCAGACAGGTTCGAAAAAACTCATTCAAACTGTTTTCAGTGAACCCGGAATCGAACTAGCTACCCTCGTGTGAGAAGGCAAGCGACCTCCGTGCAACGGTAATTAAAAGTTTTTAACTACACGTGGTTTAACCACTTTATTTATTTATGTGCTTAAAAATTATACGTGACTTAACGGACCGAGAAAAGTCGTCTGGTATGGGAGAATAGATGAAGCGTTCTATGAGGTAGGTCACTGTAACAAAAAAGTTTCATAAAATAATAGGACGACACTGACCTTCACTTCCGGATAGAAATGATGCCTTGCGCAGCTGATGGCGTAACCGTTAGCCATGGAACCGCCGGGGCAGAAAATGCCATCTCCCTCACCGCCTTGCCAGCCTACAATCGCCCTCATCTCCCGTAGTACCTCCTCCTCCATCAAAGTGAAGACGGGTGCTACTTCGTAAGTATACACACTAGGATTCAGCGAATCTGTCAGCCACTGTCCGATGAGACCGTACGGATCCACGGTTGAGAACAATTGATTGACAAAATAAGGGTGTCCCGTGTTCACGGAGTATCGAGCCACCTAAAAAACACAATTATTAAGGAAACTTCTTTTAATACAAGAACCGCTTAACCGATTTTTATTGAACCACCGCTCAATTCAATAACATCATCAACAGCTAATGTAGTAACACATATATTATATAATATTAGTAATAGTTAAATTACACAAAAGGAAATAGTAACACTTAGAAACAGATCTTGAATAGATTCCATTTAACTAAATAATTTAGATATTACATAATAGTAAATCACCAATCACCATCAGGGTAGACAGAAAATTATTCTTTTTTAGTTCCGTCATTCAAACCATTTTAGTTATTTCTTTTTATTCTAAATAAAACATAGATAAATCCAAAAGTCGGTGACCTTAAAATCCAGATTCAAATCGTAACATGAAACAAATTTTAGTTACTTCATGATTAATTACCACGTAATTCAACAAGTTATTTAGATTATATATTATTAACCCAGCGTTTGTTACAACCTTTAAGTTCAAGTTTTTATTTTAAATATACCGCATTTCCGGTACTTATGGATAACATGATCGGTAGTAATTAACTATGGTTGGTTATATCATAGTAATATTAAATTAATAATAAAAATAGCGAGTCAAGTTCTTTATGTTAATCGACCAAAATAATTAAGTTCCGCACTTAAGTAATCACAACAAATCCTTGTTGTAATAAAGGACGTCATTTAGTAAAATAATAATTTGGTATAGAAATAGGAAGACAAACGATTTTTAGAGTATAAATCGAATAAATTCCATATTGCTTACTCATAATTTATTAAGAAGAAGTTTTGTGTAAATAGAAGTATGATACCATATTAATTTTAATGCAGACGAAGTTGCGAGAAAATTTCGTTTCATGGAACAGTTTTTATGCTTAATTGTACAAACAGATGTTAAAATATCATTAAGGCGAATACTAAAGTAGGTAATAGTTTTATCACGGGTTAAATCCCAAAACGCTAGCAATGTTTGTAAATATGTGTAGTATCAATAGACCTGTGTACCATCTTTATCTTTTTCAAGGTTCTTTTGGAAAAAGATCATGAGCTTTCATTACGTCTGAACTGAGATTATTTAAGACAGACAGCAAAATTTTTGCTTATTTAATACCTCCGACATTGAGCGCGTTTCAGGACAAGCACGACCTTCAGTTATGAAATGAATGAAAGAGAAGAGGGAATGCCGCTACCTTACCCCTATTACCCTACTTGTTTACTTTGTATAAAACAAAGTTGTTTGTTGTTAAAAAATCTGTACACGAAAAGAAATTCAGCAAATTGACAAAATACATGTAATGTACTTACGTCCGCCATTATTGCCAAAAGTTCGTCGTGGGAAAGAGGCCCTTCTCTCGGTTTCAAATCTATAACAGATTTTATTTCCTCTGGAGCTGCCCACTCGACCACTTTCGCTGATCTCTGCGACCTGCCGAACACCACTCTCTCTACCAACAAATCTACCGCCCTCTGTATAAACTCCTCATGCTTGGATCTCTCTGGGAGACTTTGGAACAGAGATTCTCTCGCAACGTCTTCCGCCACAATAACGTGGGAATCAGCAGGCATGTTTGCTGTTTCTTTTCAGATTGAGAGTTATAGATGAACAATAAGTTTATATTATCTTTTTATCGTTGTTTTATTTTCAATAGTTGTCGGCAGAGATTAATTGATGACCGCGCTTGGCCGCAGCCATTAGTGATACGGTTTTGGCCCCACTCTCGGAACGTAGCCTTCTTAAATACCTCGCTCAACGTCAATTCACTTCGTAAGGTTACGGGTTGTATAGTTACGATTGTTGCAGATTTATGAACGAATAGATATGTGTCCCCCTTTTTTAAGATTTTCGAATAAAGATTAAAATATTACCTCATTATCACAACGAAAAAAATATAATAAAATTTGTTAAAAAAAATAACACAGACCTATTACATATATTCAGGAAAATTAATGCAATTTTTTTTACATATTGGACACGATTATAAAAATTATTTAAATTAAATATATTTATAATAAACATGTAAACCCAAAACCCAATTTTAATTAAAGAGAATAGGTTTGTGTGACCACTTTTAATCGATATGACAAATGAAAAGAACTCTCAATAATCTTTGTATTGTATTCTCAATATACTACATACTATATATGAATATTAAAATATATAATAAGACATGTAACGGCAAAAATATTATTATTGCCCTTCTAAACAATTAATATCTGCACAAAATGCATTTCCTATCACCTTGACACAAAGTTTTTCGCTCTCCTAATTATTTACATTGTGATTTGTACCTACTTTTTTTACACGGTTAATCAACGGCGAAAAACAATGACCATCAGCACCACTCTAATTAGTTAAAGCGTAAACTTACTGCCGTGACCGTGTCTTATAGTATAAAGGTCTTTAATAGTTTTTAATATTTTTCTGTGTTATTTATTAACACTAAACTATTGAAAAGACTTTCTAATAATAATAAATAACAGAAACGATTTAATTTAAACGATTATTTTAACTAAATACCAATAGTAACAATATTCGTTATGAAATTCAAAAATTACTTTATTACATAAAACTTTTGGATAGTTATGAAAAATGCAACAAACTTTAACTAATATGTTAAATTCTAGGAGAGATTGGACCACTTGTTCATTCGACTACTCCTTGTTGCAGATATTTCTGACATAAAAATGTTATACAGCTGAAGATTTTCAAATGCACTACACTAAAACCTACATAAATAATCAATATTTTTTCCCAGGAGTCTTTATTTCTTATAAGCAGAATTCTTACTTCAAACAATAGGCGCAATTAAATAATTCTGGACCGTGCTTAAATAACATTCACTAATAACAGTTTCCATGAATTATTAATAATATAAAAGAAATCAATTTACAGAAAACTTTACAACAGTTTACTTTTTTAAGATCCCGGAATACTTAAATTGATGAAAACGTATTTATATTACATTCCTACATAACATTTAATTCCTTTTCAATAATTTAATCCGAACATTAATGATTTTAGTTTGCTTTTACATTTTTCATCACATTATAAGATTTAAAAAGTTTCTTTGTTAAAATAGTATTTTTTATAGTAAACTTTATAAAACCATAATTATATGCTTGCTTTTGATTTTATGAAATATAATATTTGGGGACCAAATTTTAAAATAATAATAATGATTCGCTTTGCACAGAATTTCATCGTGTTATAGAATTATAACTAAATGCAACGCGCACAACGATATATGAAGTTTTTGATGTTTTTTTTTTAAAAAAAATCCTGGCGACGTTTCCACCTGTACGGTGAAGGGCGAACGAAGACCCAATCACTAATACAAACAAACCTAGGTGGTGGCACCGCGAAGGTGAGACCTCCTATGCAATATTTGCTTATTGTGAAAAATTGTAAATATATCTCATTCTATAGAATTGATCTTAATTTCTCAAAATTATTTATTTATATTTATTTGAATTGAACTAAATATTTTTTCCTAAACACATCTTAGCCATAAACATGAATTACATTTATTATTTTAACAAGTAACATATTTATGGAACACTTTTTATGTTACAAAGTTGGCTAATCAAACATCTGCTCGATTGACTCACAATTAGTTAGTTTTCAGAGACAACCACAACCTTAAAAACTAATATGTTTTTATGAAACCTATTGAATACCTTAACAAAGAAAAAGATTTGTAACCGATAAAACAAGAAAAAAATAAGCTCTAAAGCACCTTTTCCTCAACACAAAGTCATTCCTCTAAACGGAATGTACGTAATTATTCAATGTGCTAGGTACTTTCCTTATGCAATTATATCATAAACATGACTCAAAGCATCATTGTACGGTAATTGTTGCTACAAATGACAATTAAACATATTTCCTGTTAAACAACATAACGTTAATTCTTTTCATTATTTGAAAACAAATGATAACACTAGCAAGTTTTTTGACTACCTTAGCCCATAGTTATACTTCAAAGCCGTCATTCAATACATGTGGAGAAAACGAAGTAATACAAAATGTGGTACGTTAATTTTTATTGAAATTGTAAATATAAGTTCGCTATTGTAAATTCAATGAATGGCGATATCTAATATCTTGCTGTAATAATATTGTATGTTATACAAGGAGAGATTACATATGGGACAACTGAAATATAAATAGTGGGCAGTTTTTCAATTGACATTGAATTGGTTGATTCCTCAATTAAGCGTCCCCTTTAATTTCTCACATTTATTTCATTAAGGATGTTATGACTACTAATGAAAGAAATTGAATAAATTGCGTTTTAAACCTTGTGGCAAAAATGGCTCCTACAATGAAAATAGTGAAACGGTCGCGACTTGAAACACATTAATTAAAATGGCTTTTGCTATCCACGACCAAGAACGATAAAAATGTGAGTCTTAACAAAACTGTACAAAATATGTGTACATGTATCGAACTTTAGTCTTATTTATGAACACGGCTATCACGATTGTTGCTTTCTGAACATTCCACAAAAATATTTTTAGTTTTAATCATTGTTACTTAAATTTTATAAATATGCTAGATAACATATTACAAATCTCATTTGCAGATTTGAACATGAGTCCAGTGTTAGAATCGCAAACCGTGGGTAAAATGTAATCAACAGGCTAGTGATATTTATTTACAAAACATCATCAAAGTGTAATTGAAGGTTTTCAAATAATACAAAGTATTTTTAATCGATAGTGTTTGGTGCAATTAATTACAAGAAAACCAGTACCAACGGTCAGCGTACGTTGATTGAGACACTGATAATGAAATGTATTTTATTATCATTGGATTTTATAATAATAAGTGAATTACCATTACATAAGTAAAAATAAATAGAAGTTACAACAACCTAAGAACAAATGTTTTTGATTTCAGAATATCTGTCCGTACAACTTTGTAACATGTTATCATATAAATAGATACAACATTTAATTAAAGTTTTTATTTAATCCCACGTTGTTTATTCCAAGAAACAATATAATTTAC
>DWLS01003045.1:0-16602 GCA_018246255.1 Pachliopta kotzebuea | reverse complement strand
CCTTTTGTGAAAATCCTTATGTACTTTCTTTTTTTGTAACTCTGTGATAGTGCACAATAAAGTATATTTGTATTTGTTGTAACAACTGAACTGTTGGAACAAATAAAAGCAAATGAATTTTTGTAACGATAGATCTTATTTTTTCAAATAGCATAAGTGTGATATTTTTTGATAAATACTTTAAAATATATTGAATAATTCTAGCCGTCTATCTATTTAATAAATAATGGATTTCTTTTCCCCAACTTAGTATATCAATGAATTGAGGTAGGTATGGTGTTGGTGCAAGCTTTTAATTGAAGGAAGCCCACTTCACGTTAAGCATTTATTTACATTAATATTATTTTGGCATTAATGATGCGTAGATGATATTTTTAATGTTTCTTGTTAATATATTGTGATTTTTTCAAATGTTCGTGATAAACATTTATATCTGATTTTGCCTAAGTTTATATCAAATCATTGTTTAATCTGTTGTTTTTATTGGTATTAAAATTGGCAGAAAATTATTTTGTTTTATTACAATGTATAAAAATTACATATAATACATTTTAAAACATTTATGATATTAGAAATCATAGTAATTCTGAGTAAGAATACTTTTATTAATTCCTCCACATATTCGCTACTAACGATAAACTCTGTGCCTAATTTATTTAAATGGAAAAAATCTCGATCAGGGGTCCATTAGGTCTGTTGCCTTAATTTACCTCCCTTATAATATTTCTAGGAGTTTTTGCTGTGAAATGACAATTTTCGTAAGAGAGTTGGGGCGGAAAGTGACAGGACGCGAGACAGCTTCCAATAAGCAAACTGCCAGTAAATCTTGTGCTTTGTCCATTGTTCGTCAGTTGTACCATCTAGGAGTTTTGGAAGCATATAGTGGCACATTGAAGAAAGACAGGTATGTCATTGGTTTGTACAACTTATTTGAAGCATCTTTCTTTATACGTTCTAAAGTATTCTATTGTTTTTAACAACAAAATAAACATCCAAACATTGTGCTTTGGAGCTAACACACCCACCATAGTGGTGTTGTTATGTAACAGCTGTCAACATTTGAAACCAAATTATTATGAGCGAGCATGTTTTATCATCTGTGTCTTTTATCACTTAACACAATTTAAAATGTAAGTTCCAATTATATTTAAGAATATTGGAATTCAACAAATAATTACATATCCCAACCTTGTTTAATAATTTTTTACTACACTAAAAGGAATCCCAGCGATAAATCTTTCATTGTATAATAATATTTACAATAAAGTATTATTCGTTTAATTATATAATAGACATCTATTTTAGATTTTCAGAGGGAATCATGAGACCTTATCCTGTTGCTATAAACCCACAGCTGGAGGAAGAAATTGAAGAAACCCTGCAAGGTAAATGATACAGTTTATAGTTCTTAGGTTCATGTCCAGCAGTGCATATATCTATCATATAATAAACTATGTGATAGGTTTGATGATATGTTTATTAAAACTGATATAGGTATTTCAAATAAATGTTAGCGACCAATAGTAGTTTCTCATTTCAAAAAAAATCATTTTCAGATTTAGAAATTGAGCCTATTAATGTTGAGGAGGCTGCCAAATTTTCGATAAATAATGATGAACAAGGTCCTGTGAGTGTTACATTGTTGCAAATGGATAGAGCAAAAGCAATGAGAGAAGCCCGTCAGATTCCGGGAGGCGTTGTGTCTTGGTCGCCCCCTCAAACTAACTGGAATCCATGGAATGGATGTAATATTGGTAGGTTCCACACTTTTTTATTCTAATCTTTAGCCACATCCACAATTTGTTTAAAAAGATGGCTGTACAGCATTTTTCAACTACCACTATTTTGTTCTATAGATATTGGCTATATTAAATAATATTGGTTTTATTTCTTTCTTTATTGATATACCTAAAATAGGTTCTTAGTGGCGGGCTTTATGCCTACAGGGATCCTCTACAAGTCATCCTAAGAGGTGGAGAGATGCTTGTGGTATAAGAGGAAGAACATAAAACTTTAAAAAAAACGTAATATACTGTTAATAGTACACGTGTATATATAACCATAAACTAGTCTTGTGTGTCCAGATATGTTAACGCTAATCTTCTAAAATTTATTATGAAGTTATTAAAGATTATGAGAGAAAGAGAAAGGTAGTTAAAAAAGGATTTTTTTAGATGAGGGCCCATTGGCGACGTCTAGCTTGGAAAGTATAAGTGAGGATTTGGAGACATGGCATAGAGACATTTGTCAGAACAGTAAACTGTATCAGGTATAATATTCTTATATACATTGATGTGGATTACGATGTTATTTACATATTATATTACAAAAGATGAATTAATTTGTATTTTTGTAGGAGACTATGAAAGAAAGAGAACAGTTGCCAGTATTTTCAATTAGGAATGAAATAATGAAAGCAATCAATGAAAATCCTGTTGTTATTATCAGAGGAAACACCGGTTGCGGGAAAACTACACAGGTAAATTAAAATTATGTCAACAAATTAACGTTTGTAGGGAAATGTTTTGTACGCGAGGTTGTCAGGAATAATAAGACTCAATTATTTTATAATCGGAATATTTAATAATAGGACTTTATTATTTTCTATGCGATGAATATTCGAAAGATATATTCTGGTGATGATAGCGCTGACTCATCTAATACGACGCATCTTCTGACGCTGGTCACGCAGACCACGGGGCCCACGGCCTATTAACCTAAACCTAACCTATTGTTACTACTGCTCCTAGAAGTGTATCTATCCGGCGGTAATCGAAAGAGTTATGCTGATACTAAAGTATATAGATGTTGCTGAAGCTGAAGTTCGTAGTTTCTCCGCCGCGAATATCTTCCCACCTAGACGATGAAGTTTCATAAAGATAATTTGATACCATATTTCTTAAAAATCGGCAGGGAATAAAAACTCTAAGATTATAGATTACATATTTTTTTTGTAGGTGTGTCAATTTATATTGGACGATTACATTGCAAGCGGGCAAGGTGCTTGGGCGAGCATATGTGTTACCCAGCCACGTCGGATCTCCGCGGTCAGTGTTTCCGAAAGGGTCGCGTCTGAACGTTGCGAGGATATGGGCAACAGTGTCGGGTGAGTTTACAACGATCTTTTTTTAATTCGAAGTTGCGATGAGACGAGCAAGACGTTCAAATGATGGTAAGTGATACGCTTGTCCGTAACAACGTTGTACTGGTTAAGATGATCACTATTCAAACCAAAACCCAGCAACGTTTGGTCGCTATTGTTTGCAGAAATAGCCGCTGCTGTGTTACCTACCTAGACGGTCTCAAATAACAGATCTACCACCAGTAAATTAACTACAGATAAAATTGATTACACATTGAATAATGATTATCATCAACTGATAGACTTCCACTACTAGACAACAACACGTTGTTCACAACCCTATTTTTCTTTAAATCTTTTTTCGCATCAAGGTTATATATTTTTTAGTGCAGTAATTAATTCTATGCCTAAGGCTATATCCCTAAAGATTAATAACAATAAATTGTGTAATGAATAAACAAAGAAGACAATAAAAACATTATAAATTAATATATAATATTAAAAATAATGTTTCTTACAGCTATTCAGTTCGCTTCGAGTCGATACTTCCTCGTCCTTACGGCTCAATATTGTTCTGCACCGTAGGAGTTTTGCTTCGGAAACTTGAAGGCGGTTTGAGAGGTGTCAGCCATGTTTTAGTTGACGAGGTATCTTATTTTTGTTTTTGTATCTATTTTTGTCATTTACTATGTGCTAATAAGTGACTTCAATTTCATGTGGTGTTGTACTACAAAATAACCTAGAAGTTATGTTTTATTAATTGTCTAATAATCGTCTCTCAATTATACTTGTAGCGTGGCAACACAGTATCTTTAGTCTTATAACAGAAATAGAATAATGCCACTTGTCGATGGTCACGCTCTCTCTGTTTCCTTCATTATTGTCGACCGTTATTCGAGTGTTTAAAATATTCTGTATAACGTCAAACATTTATTATAAATATCTAATGTTTGAAGAAACCACGAGTAAACATATAAATAAAACCTTATTCGAAAAACTACTCGGTTTTTATTGAATACACGCAAACGTTATTAGTGCGCGTTTGGGAAAATATAGTATTCTCCTATGGGCCACATACTCATTGATATTTAATTTGTTATTAAATATTTTTAATGTGTAAATTTAAAATGGTGGTGTAGGTGCACGAACGCGACGCTGACACCGACTTCGCGCTGATCCTGCTCCGCGACATGGCGCACACGTACCCAGATCTTCGCATCATCCTCATGTCGGCCACTGTTGACGTGACACTCTTCACCGGCTACTTTGGCAACTGTCCAATTCTAGAGGTTAAATTTAGTGCATATCCATAAGTACATCGATAGATATATAATGTCTATCCATTTAGCTGATGGATATCCATAGATTTTTCATCGTCATTAATATTAATTCAGTGCGCAAAAATAACTCTTATCGTGATCATCAGATATTTTATTCTCGTTAATTATCAGTAGTTATACATTTACAACTTTTATGTTGTATGTATTTAATTTACCTAAATTTTTTTTGGTCAGAAACAATTTTTATACATATATCCCATAGTTTTAAACTATTTCATAATTGCACAAGATTGTAACTCTTTAATATTTCAATGATAATTAAAAATTCTGTTAGTTAAATCCGTTAAAGGGAACAATACTTCAGTAGATTGACACTGTATTTGTTAATATTTATTTAAATTTATTACATTATTAAAAAATTTAAATAATTCAACATTATTGAAATTTATAGGTTCCAGGTCGTACATATGCAGTACAACAATACTTCCTTGAAGATTGTGTCGAGTTAACCAGTTTTGTACCACCACCTGAAATGAGGAAGCGCAAAGTGTCTGGAAAGAAGGTTAACAGCAGGGATGATGACGATGACGATGAAGAAGGTAAGATTTTATTTTAGATTTTAAATATTGGTTAGTAATGAATAAACTGGGACCTATTTAGATAACTACACCAACCTAACTTTGTAAACCTTGCTAAGAAAACGTCATTGTTGTATGCTAATTGTTAATAATTGATGGAGGTTTCTGGAATGTTTCACCACCTACAGCCTCATTGTCAGTTATCATATCATGTGATAGTTAGCTCAAATGTTAGTTAATTAAAAGAGTTTTCTGTCAGTTAATTATGATGTGCAAAGTGTTTATATTATATATAAGATGTGTAATGTATTTATATTTATTTTAGGTTTAGACGAACCTGAGGAAGATTTAAATAAAACTTGTGAACTGACAGACAACTATGCACCTAGCACTAAAGAAACAATGAAAAAGTTATCTGAGAAAGATGTAAGATTTTCATTTATCATTTGGAATAATATTTACTCCTTTAACACATTGTGTACGGTTACATTTCGCGGCGGAATTCAGAATTCTCAAGCTTCCATGTGTTGATTGCTGGAAATAATTTGTTTTGAGTTTTAATATCACAGTGATAGTTAGCAAAGGGGGTACGCAAAAACCTCGCCACCAACCTTCACAATGTTTAATTTTAGATTGATATTGGGACCTTCATGTAAAAAAGTAAACACTGTGCTATTGGAGGCACATATAAAAATGTAACTTTGTCATTACATTAAACATGGCAGTTTTTAGTAAAGAGGGGCGTAGAACACACAATGAGGCAATTCTGTCGTATGGGCGGCATTTTGTCAATTTGGGGATTAATCAGAAACTAATAAAAAATTGCTAAAGTTATTCATTGCATTTTTAGTTTTTTGTTGTTTTTGGGGGGATTGGATAAAAACCACATGGTCCAAGGGAGCAAGAGAAAACATTGTTACTTAAAAGTAGGACTAAGGAGGTTGGGAAAGACTGAAATAGTGAGCATTCATTTATATTTATTTTACAGCTTAGCTTTGAACTAATAGAAGCTCTACTGCTCTACATAAAACGCTCGGGAACAGAAGGTGCCATATTAATATTTTTACCTGGATGGAACATAATCTTCTCTCTCATGAAGCATCTTCAACATTCTAATGTGTTTGGGGATATGTCTAAATATGTTATACTGCCGTTGCACAGCCAAATACCTAGAGAAGATCAGAAGAAAGTATTTCTTACACTACCTTCTGGATTAACCAAGGTAAGTGCACAGTCAAAGGGCTTAAAGGGTATTAGTATTATTATTAATATTATTAGGCAATGTCTGTTTTACTTGTACATCTAAATCTATGCTTTTTCTTAAAAAGGAAGACTGCAATATGTACCTTACTGAAACTGTAGGACCTTTTCTGCCTGCACACAGTATATTTAAATATTACTGTCTTTTCCAAAGGACTATCTTGTCACATTACTAGGTCGAAAAATATAGAATTTTGTCTTAAAGCACTAACAATAAAATTGGTTCATCTTTATTACAGGTCATCCTGTCGACGAATATTGCAGAAACATCTATCACCATCAATGATGTGGTGTATGTGATTGATTCTTGCAAGGCTAAGATGAAGCTTTTTACGTCTCATAATAACATGACGTCTTATGCAACTGTCTGGGCTAGCAGAACCAATTTGGAACAGGTAAGGTTTGATGTAGATTAGAAGATTTATGATAAATGCACAATTATTGTTTTATTGTTAGTTATGAAAATAAGCGCTTAAAAATATTTACGTGTACATGTAACTTTCTTCTTCTTTCTCGTGCCCTGGTCCCACTTTATGTAGGGTCGGCACAACATGTTCTCCTGTCTCTCATGTGTACATGTAACTTTATGTACCTTTTATGTATTTATATATTATTAGCCCCTATGCTCTACAGTAATACTTAAATATTACAATACATAAAGGGTATGGTCAGTAAAATATACATGTTGTTACTTCCGTCGGTTTGTGGGTAAGGATCCTTGATTACATATTTTTTTTATCATACTATTTTCTTTTCTCTTTCTTTCCTTAAATCTACAGTCCTTTCACTGCTCAGTTTCTATTTTTCACTCTTTAATCTTCTTCATTCATGCATAGCCTCACTCCAAAATCCGCCGCATTTTTCCATTTTTAATTTATTTATTTTACATTGCACTTTTTTATCTTTTTTACAATTTTGGTCCTTTCTATTCTACCTTTCCTTTTTGTTACAATCCTTTACTCACGTTTGGTTTTGTACAATTTCTGTACTCATTTCTTGTTATTCAAACTCCTCACTGTATCTACTACCCCTGTCGTTACTATACCACTAATGCACTTCAAACTCATACACAGTAATGTATGTACACAAATTTCTACTATGTAATGACTGTGTATAGTGTTTATGAGATTAGAAATTAGTATCATCATAATGATGTCAGTATTTTTTTAAAAAACTATGGCATTGTACATTATCAGCGCAAGGGGCGTGCCGGTCGTGTCAGGCCAGGTGTGTGCTTCACCTTGTGCTCTAAGGCGCGCTTCGAGCGGCTCGACGAACATCAGACCGCCGAAATGTTCCGCACACCGCTGCATGAGTTGGCACTTAGGTAAGAACAGTGGTATGGTTTTTTCAATCCCAAAACCTGGCTACTACTCTCTTTTTTCAAACTGCAATTATTACATGTCTATTAGGGCATTATAACGACAGTACTGTTAAACATACATATAAAAGACAGTATTTTAAACAAGCATGCAGGCAAGTGGACTTGTTGTATAAGCAGAATCCACGCCGTTTTAATCTATACAGCTGACATTATTAAGTAAAGATTAAAAAATAATGGACTTCGCATTATACATGCTAGAGTGCTTTAGTATTTTTCTTCATAAAATACTTGTAATTAATAATATTCTGAAATTAGTACGGACATTAAAAACTTTATTATTTATCATTATAATGTTTCAGTATAAAACTCCTGCGCCTCGGTAGCATCGGTCACTTCCTCTCAAAAGCACCCGAACCGCCACCAGTAGACGCTGTGATTGAAGCTGAAGCTTTGCTTCGCGAGCTCGGTTGTCTTGATAGAAATGATGCCTTAACACCACTTGGTACAATACTTGCCAAGCTGCCGATTGGTACGATCCGATTTTATGATTTATTAATTGGGTATATGCACAATATATCAGACCCATCATATTTTTTTCTTAGATTTGTCTTAATTTCTGTTTTTGTAAACATGCTTTACTAAAAATGTTTCAGAACCACGCCTTGGAAAAATGATAGTACTTGGTTTTGTATTAGGCGTCGGTGATGCTTTGACTACTATGGCTGCTAATTCAACCACTTTCCCAGAGATTTTTGTGGTGGAGGGACGAAGAAGATTGTCAATGCATCAAAGAGCGTTAGCTGGAGATAGAGCGTCTGATCACGTGGCAATACTCAATGCTTTTCAGGTTGGTTACTAGAATACTTTTTACTAACAGCCTTTTTTGTAAAAAAGTTTTCTTCCCTACAATTTCTAACATTAAAATTTTTTTGGTATAATGGAGCTTGTAACACAACACAACAATGTTACTATTATGGCGGTACAGAATATAAAGGTGATAGTTATTCAGAGTAGGTTAGAAAAAATCTTGCCACCCACAATTTCGTAAAATATGGCTTCGGAGGAGGGTCAGTAGACTGCCAGTCGCCAACATATATATGTATAAGACTCAATATATTGAAGTTGCAACTTTTTGGGCATGACGCTACAACACCTGTAGCCTCATAGTCATTTAATATCATGTAAAGGTAAGATCAAGTGTTGGCGCATTATTAATAAAAACTACTAAACCAAATTAGAGCAGAAAGGTTTTATTAAATTTTACTTTAATAAAACGTTTACTCCTTTAGATGTGGGAGCGAGAATACAATAAAGGTGAAGACGCTGCATTAAGATGGTGCGAATGGAAAGGTATTCAACAAACAACATTGCGTGTCACATATGAAGCGAAGAACCAACTTACGAGTGAGTGTCAAAGGCATCTTTTTGAGTTTTAGATGATGCTTTGTTTTCTAGAATAACCTTATCATTTTCAACTCAATTGTTAGTAGACCTTGGTTGCCAGCGACTGTCTGTGTAGGTTGCCACTTCCTATTGCTTTCGTCAAACAGTAACATGTAAATATTACATTTACCTGTCTGGAGGGAGTTGAGGAGGAAATTATTGGGATAAAGAGACTTAACATGTGGCTCAAAGCGCCAAATTGTTACCATCAAGTGAACCATGTTCATTGCTTTGTTAACTAACTCTTTGTTCTTAAAAGGAAATATGATATATTTTTTGTAAAATTTTAGATATTTTGACTACATCTGTTGGCTTCTCCGAGGAATGTTGCATACCACAAAACTGGGTCGCAAGCTTTCCTGACCCAATTTTTGACCAAGTAATTGCATTGTTATGTATGGGATTATACCCTAATGTGTGTTTATATCAAGGAAAACGAAAGGTTAGTTGTAATGACTAATTTTATTAGAAATTTATATTTGTAGTAAATTTGTTATATAGCAAATTATTAAGATTTTTTTTATCATCATAATGTTAGATGATAATAAGTTTATAAATTAGAAAGTGTCTTAACACACAAAACCCTGGTTCGGAAATGTTGACAACCGGAATACAGTAACACTACCACCCTCATGTTAGGTACAACATGAGGGTAGTAACTAACCCTAAAAGTTCAAAAAAATCCTACCACTATCCAAACTAATCTAATTTGACATATTATTAATTTGCTTTAGGTTTTAACAACAGAAGGGAAACCAGCACTTATTCATAAGACATCAGTTAACTGCAGCAATCAAGATCAAAAGTATCCTTCGCCGTTGTTTGTGTTTGGTGAAAAAGTGCGAACGCGCGCTATCTGCTGCAAGCAAACCACTATGGTGGCCCCATTGCATTTATTACTGTTTGGTTGCAGGAAAGTTGAATGGGTAAGTGCAATTTTAAAATTCCAGCTACTGGTCCAACATGATGAGCAGGCATTTGTAAGATTGTAGGTATTTATGTATTTTCCTGTCTCAGGTGGACAATGTAGTCCGTCTTGATAATTGGCTGAATTTCAAAATGTCGCCCCGCTCCGCGGCCTTGATTCTAAGTTTACGGCCAGCCATAGAAAAGTTGGTAGAGAGAGCAGCAGCTGAGCCAGATGCCGCCTTACACTTTTCGCGAGTGGAGAAAAAGGTAAATTCTTTTATGTGTGTAATCAATAATAGCGACAATGATGATAAAGCATGCAAGTCTCTAATACACCGGCCCTTACATCTTGATAGCGATGATTGTGTAGAAACTTGTTTATATATAGTACAAATGCGTGCATAAAATGTTAATTTGTATCATCATCAACCGTTAAATCAATTGCTGAATTTCCCCAAAGATCTAATTTGTGTATGTGAAAAAATAAAATATTATTTTCATATGTATAGTACGTCACAACAGGTTGTATGAGGCGTCTTTGTACAACAAATTCGCTGTCTCTGCCGACTAACAGTAATGTGTAAACAGTATTTATCTATTTACACTTAATACAGAGTAAACAAACAACAAAATTACTATGAAAGTAGCTAAAAAGGCTGAGATTAGTGAATCACTTTTAAAAGACTAGCCAGTTAAATTACAAGGGTAACTAGATTTATCATCTTAAGTAACAGTGTACTTCATTCAAACCACTGCTACATACCAGTCATGGGTAGGTGTGGTATCACTTACCATCGAATGAACATAGAGTCCGCCTGCTGTTTTGGATTTTATAATTATATCATGTAAGCATTTGCGTCATAATATTTTTATTGTTCTTGTTTTCTTTTTAAGGTCTTACACTGTCTTAAGGCTCTTTGTGCCTTTGACGCCGGAGATTATAAGATACAGCGTGACGTTAGCGCTCCTGCTTTTAGATCAAAGGGATCTCGAAGAGGCCCTGGTGTGGGAGGTGCTAAAAGGGGAAACTATGTAAGTGGAATTTTCGGTAAACGAGGTGGTCCCCAAACAATGGGTGGGTTTAATAGACCAGGTGGTTTCCGAGGTCGTGGTGGATTCGGTAACCAGAATAATTTCGATAATCAAACTAATTCCACTGGTAGTGGATATGGAGATAGCTGGCAATACAACAATGATAATAATTTTGGAAATAGAAACCAATCAGGCGCATGGGGCAATATTGGTAGTCGTAATTTAGAGAACAGTAGTACTAACTTTGGTAACAAGGGATTTGGAAACGGCGGTCGAGGAAGCGGTCGATTCGGGAATAGCAGTTTTGGGAACAGTGGGTACGGGAATGGTGGATTTGGTAATGGCCGATTTGGTAATGGCGGATTTGGTAATAACGGGTTTGGGAATAGGGGACCAGGAAACAGTAATTTTGGAACAGAAAATAGCGGATACAGTGGAAATAATGATTCTGAGGGAGGCAGTATTGATAATTCAAATACAGGCGGTTGGAGTACGTTTGGCAACAGAAATAATTTCAGAGGATGGAACTAATCATTCCTTAGTATGTAATAAATTGTAAAAGTATACAACACCGTAAGTTAAAACCTTGAAATTGAAGTAAGTAGGAAAGAAATTTAAACATTTAAACATTCAAATTCAATTCAGGCATGCTGTTTAAAAATTTTTGGTCCTATTATTATTTATATATTTTTGGAATGCTTGTTAAGATCAAGGGTGATTTAATTTTATTTTAACTACTTGTAATGTCTTTCTTAGAACTGTATGAATTTTTAAAATAATAATTGTTATAATCATTATGAAAATCAAAAATAATGATGATAATCACTGCTCTAAGTGATCGGATTAGATGCATAACCACAAAAGTGAAATTGTTTCACTATCAACACTAACAGCGTGCATTGAGTATGCTACTCTGTCATTAATGTATTTAGACGTAATTTTTGTGCTGACATTTTCATTGTTCAATGAAATCATACATTTTGTGTATGTATGTATACGTACACGTATTTGTTAAGATTTTTCCGTACAATTAAATATGTACCTAATAAAAATAATAGTTTCATTTCCATACCATAAATTAGTAAGTGCCTTCATGTTGCGTGCACTGATTAAGTGTTCGTTGTAAGACTAGAGTCCTCCTGGTAGAGGTTGGTGGTAGGATTTTTCTTACGTTGTTTTTAAATTTGTCCATAACAGCATTGATATTTTGGCTGTCAATTTATGACAGTCATAGTTTTCTGGATGAGCACACACTTTGTCTTCCATAATCTCATTGTATCTTGACACCATGTGAAATGAGGACAAGTATTTGTACGAGTCTTGTTAGTCATTAATAATTTAAATCATAACAATTCCTTTATCAATCGAATGGTAAAGTTCAAGGAAAATAAAAAGTGAAAATTTTGTCATTCATTGAAGAATACCATTATTGTTTTATAGTAACAAGTGGCCCTTGCAAAATTCCGAAACTTTGGGCACGCACAACTCAGGAACCCGACCACTTACCAACAAAATTCCAATGGCTCTGATCATATCTAAGCGAGATCTGTCTGTATGCCAAATTTCAGCCTCCCACCTCTTGTAAGTCTCGAGATCTGAAGATTATTGACGGACAGACATCGTCCTTTAAATAAAGATAATAAAGAAATTCAGTGCTACTTGAAGTAGCAATAAAACTTGCTTTTAGAGAGAGTAATGCATAGTCCATTGTTAACGACGCGTTAATCTATATCTTTATGTAAGTTTTATAAACTTTGGCACAATAAATGTTAAAGAGGAGTAAGCGATCAGACCGCCCTTCCAATGCTAAGTACTCAGTATTATAGAGGACACCATTTTGCAGCTAGATTCCTCAGAACAATCCAATAGCATTCGAAGATGCTCTCTATTTGACTCATTTAATCAGAAACACATCTCATTTTCCCATCCTTAAAGAACATAAAACTAAAATTCAAATGTTTGATATTGTTTACTAACACTTTTTTTTATACTGATATTAGATCCCTTTGATGGAGACTACATGGCTTGGTAACACTATAACCCATATTTCTACCAGGAAATTAGTTTACAAATATTACTCTTCAGGGTGATGTAGCTATGGAAAATTACTTATTGAAAATAATGTAATGTATATAATGTCTTAATGACACAAGTGCAATGGAGTGTTGTGTAAACATCACAAGCACCTAAGTTGAATATCCTGCTGTTTTTCACTGTATACAAAAATATAAATTACACAGTACTTCAGATTTATTTAGACTCTCGACTTATTTAGCTATGGTATGAATAGATACCATCTATAAAACAAATAATGTATTTTCATAAAAAACATTGATGAGTTCTGGCTGTCAATATAATAGCGAGATTATTCTCCACAAGCACACTTCAGTAACCACAACTACATTGTCATTTAACATGCTATAAAAATGATATAAGTGTTACCATTATAAATAAAACACAATATAAATTGAAAAGAAAACTAAATGATTTCACTTTAATCTGCATCTTGTTAATAAACAGTCATTAGTGAGTTTGTCATTTTAAATCCTACTATTTCATTTTTACACCCACAAATGTTTCAGTGATTTTAAAATAAACTTAAACTAGTATTCTCATCAGTACTTCTCATTGTGTCAGTTAAAATGTGTCCTTATGAGCACTTGATAACTGAGCTAAAATATACATTGATAATAGTATCTAATATTTGTTTTCTATGGAAAAGAAATTATATTAATACATTACAAATTGTGTCAGTCATCTTGAATTTGCTGCTCTTTATTTTCCATTTTATTTTCCATTTGTAGATACAATGGCATTCTTCCATTCTGAAACTTTTCTCTTTTATGTACCCTGAGTTGGTGTTTCATCATTTGCTTCCGATAACCAAATGCTTTGCCACAAGTATTACATACATGGTCTTTTATTCCAGTGTGAATTACCTTGAAGTGCATATCAAGTTTTCTTTTTGTGTAAAATCCTCTGCTACATGTCTCACATTTAAAATCAAAGTCAGTTTTATGTTGGCACATATGTTTATTCAAATTACTTTTACTGACATATCGTCCAGGACAGTGTGGGCATTGATAAGGTTTCTCACCTGTATGAAAACGCATATGCATTTTTAATGATTCCTTAAATCTACCTTTGTAAGGACATAAAGAACAATGAAATGGAAAATTATTGAAATGTGTGGCTCTATGACGTGTAAATAATGCTTTTATAGTGAATTTCTTCCCACAAATGTCACATACAAATAATATTTCTGGAGTAGAGTGTAGTGCCATATGCCTTCTGAAGTATAATGATGTGTAAGTGTTCTTGCATATGGGACATGTGCGTCTTGAGTTTTCATGTTCTTGTGTTAATCTGTGATTACTGTAATCATCAAATGTCTTAAACTCTACAACACATTTCTTGCAAAAAAACTTTTTTGATTCTGTTGCTTCTTTAATTTGCTCTTCTTCAAAATCAAATCCAGTTTGTATTGGATCATTTAAACTATCATCATCTTTAGGGGGATGATGAAGTAGTGGATCGGTATCTTGTGCAGTTTTCTTTAAAAGAATTGCCCCTTTTAAAAGAGAGTAACACGAGTGACAAATAAATTTAGGATACTCATCATTTTGGCTGACATTTATTCCAGTGAAATTACTTAAGGACTCGGCAATATTTTCTAAGCAATTATTATCATAAATTGGTATGTCACCACTCTTCAAGCAAACCCTGCAAACTTGATTTTCGTCAGATAAATTTAACTCTGTTTTAATATCACTTGTTGGCTCTATATATAAGTTGTTTTCATCTACAGAGTGATAAGATTTTTTGGTCCTTTTTAAGCGTTTACAGTGTTTTAACTTCCATATCATTAAAGACCCAACCATGGCGCAGATCATACTTTATATTAAACTCAAGAATAATAAAACACATCAATTTTATGGATAAGTACAATATTTATAGTAAATTAAATATGTTTTTTGCAAAAACAATAAACAAATGACGTTTTGACATAATACAATCCTGTCACCATTGATGGGAGGAAATGTAGGACATAAATTGTATTCAAATCTATATCAATAGTTTTTTTAATGTATTAATTTTTGTAATAAACTTTAACTATGTTTTTTAAGTAAATAATAAGAGTTATAGGCTAATGATGATGAAATAATAGTAATCATTTGTTATACATGTTTGTAAACAGGATAAAATTAAATTATAGGGTTTAAATTTTTTTTACTATCGACTAATAATAAATTCAATTTCAAATTAGATAACTGTCAGTGTTAATTATTAATAATCGTGTGGACAAAAAAGTTATTGTTATATTTCGTATAATTCTGTAGATTATTATAATGGCGAACGAAGCGGAGGAAACCGTAAAAAAACTTTCGTCGCATAAAGGAGTTGCTGGAGTTATCGTCGTTAATGGTGAAGGAATACCAATCAAAACAACATTGGACAACCATGTCTCTGTACAATATGCTGGACTTTTGTCAGCATTGGTTGATAAAGCCAAAGCTGTGGTAAGAGATCTCGACCCAACGAATGATTTAACATTTCTTCGTATAAGAAGTAAAAAGACTGAAGTTTTGGTGGCTCCTGACAGAGACTTTATATTGATAGTTGTGCAAAACCCTGTTGAATGAGGATGAAAATAATAGTGTACCCATGTACCGGATTATAAAATTTCTTTAAATGTTAATTTTTTGGAACGGTTCTAAAATAAAATTGATTTGAATTTAAATAAAACTATTTTTTTTTAAATTTCTTGTTTTCTGCAATGTATAATTAATAAATATTTAAATTTCTATATGAAGTACAGAACATAATGATCATTAAAATTAAGTAGTAAACCAGTTTGTACTTAACACTAAAAGTTTACGGTTTATGATGAATATAATGGAAATGATATAAACAAGAATGTAATCAATTTTTTATATTGCGAATTAGAAATGTATAATTTAGAGCTACACTTTTAGATGTTAATGACTTATGCCGAATTGTGAATACCTTACCTTGCTTTTCTGTTTTTATGAATATACAACTGAATGGAGTTGTATTTATTAATATGTCGATTCATTTCAGTGTAATTGTAATAATATTTCATATACTACCTTTGTATGAAAGTGACTCGTGACTACGGCCCCGCTGCAATATTTATTTATTTTGTACACAGCAGATATAATTAATTCTATAAAAAATTGTAAATGTCATTTATATGCGGACGACCTTCAGCTTTATGTATCATTTAAAGAGAGTGAAACTAATATAGTCGCATCTCAAATTAATGAAGATCTTCATAATATAGCTGCTTGGTCTGAACGACATTGTCTTGTTTTGAACCCTGATAAGTCCAAGTTTCTTGTACTGGGAACAAAAAGACAAGTTAACAACATCTTATCTCACAGCTTCTCTTTGTATGTAAATGGTAAAACTATTGAGCGTGTACAAGAACTACGTAACCTAGGTTTAGTTATGGATGAAGCACTTCGCTTTCAAAGTCATATAAATTCAATTGTCCAAAATTGTTTTTATAAACTGAAGGTATTATATCGAGTTAGGGACTATTTAAGCACAGAGCTGCGCACTCGCCTGTGTGAATCAATAATACTTTCGAAGCTTAACTATGCGGATACGGTGTACGGCGAGTGTCTGCTAGTCCGCACACAAAACCTAATACAACACGTTCAAAACGCT
>DWLS01003044.1:0-16604 GCA_018246255.1 Pachliopta kotzebuea | reverse complement strand
TCACAGCTTCTCGAATTTTAGTAATAAGCTCTTGGCTCGTATCATGTTTGTTGTCCGATTCGACAATTATCGTATGGTCAGAAGCATCTCATAATGAATGATTTCCTTCTAGTCCCTCCAAATACAGTTGTACCTTGCTGGCCATGAGTCCTTGTCTGACCACTGTTTGAGCTGCTTCACCGCGTTTTTCTCATCTCCAGCCACCATCCGTTTAAGAAATAGGTCAATTTCATTCCGTTTTTCGATGGCTTTGTAGACGGAAATTCGATCCGTCTCAGTTTTTGGTGGTCATTGGTGTAGCACCGAAACATCGAGTTTCTTTTTGAATCCAACATTGCACAAATGGTTTAAAACTGTTTAATGGTCGATCTTTAACTCCTAGGTAATGCTACGACCACTAAAATACCGGTAAACTCGATTACTTCTGTGATTTTTACCGACATTTACAATGACGGGCATGCCTGTGCGAAGTACATCTTTAATATCAAAAATCCCTCACGGAATCGACGAAACCAAATTTGCACGTACTTAGCTGTTACAGTATCGGCACCATAAACATCATTCACAATTTTAGCCGTCAGGCTAGCATTTTCGCCTTCAGTAAAAGAAAAACCGTAAAATGTGCGGAATTTTCTCTTCGTTGACTTTAATTTTTAACACTCCGTAACTCACAATTGAATGGACCAAAGAAAAACATTAAAAAAATTTTTTAGTGTGAAAAGTCACCTTGTCAACAAGCATTAATTTGAAATTTTTTTGATCGATACTTTACGAGATATCGATCACTATATCCATCTACCGAACTATGATTTTTTTTTTCCGACCGTATTATTAATCAATATATAATTTGTAGTTAATAGTAATACTCATTAGAAAATATTAATTTATGAGTTTACTATTAGACAATAGTATGCTTAGTAAGGCTATATAGTTGAAGTCTTAATAAATATATCGTAGAAGCTTACCTACATATATACCCAAATGATACTCAACAGATTTTATTAAGTCTAAGAGATGTCATTTGATAAAATCAATCCGGTGTTACACATTTATAAAATGACATCTCTTTGATTTAATAAAATCTGTTAATCCCCTTTTATGTATACATGTAGGTAAGCTACTGCAATATTATGACATAGATCCCACAAAAACTTTTTTTTGTTATAGTTACATAGGATGTTAAGTATCATTACCCAAATAATTGCACTAACCACAACACCCATCTAATCAGAACATTGTCTTGAAAGTACTGCTTAGCACAAATAGGTGCTGCAGTTGTACAAGACATACTAGCCCATTTAATACTTTACATAGTTAGTTATGCATTAGATTTAGTAAAATTATATATAATTTTACCTGAGGTCCAAAAATCTGGCATATTTGGGAAAATTTTATGGCTCCTCCGCCTCCATCATGCATTTTCATAACAACAAATTCACAATCATTAGGAAAGGATAAGTATGCCACTAGTAAAACATTGCTGTCCATGCTGACAATACTTTTTAACATATGCCCTTGAGCTGAAGAACAAATTTCATAAATGGTTAAGCATTCTATAAAAAATATTTTAAGGGTTTTAATGTTTGTTTTATTAATTCTGTTGCAAAGCTTTACAGTAATCTTGGTCATAGGTGAGTACAAAATGTATTCATACTACTGTTTGATGGCAGAAATAGGCGTTTTAGTGGTACCTAGATGGTGGTGATTACCTAGACAGTTTCTGATATCTATCACCAATTAAATATTACTTTCAACTATTACTGAAATAAATATAACAATAAGAAACATGTTAATTTTTGTTAAAGTTAAATTACCTTTTTTTGTATTACCTACTTTTATATCTACATCCACAAGAATCACTAAATTATTTATTATCACATTTGTAATGTTCTAAACACCTGGTTATAACAGAAAAAAATGTTTACTTACGCGGTGGCTTTGGTCTTACTAAAGTCTGTGATAGTGGTGCTGATACTGCAGCTGGATGCCCACTTTCGTCAAGTGTCCATGCGCGTAGACATGTGTCACCACATATAGCTACTATCAATCCATTAGTAAGTATTACACCATATGTTTCTACACCATCTGCATTATTTTTACCTCTGCAATAGTAATGTAATTAACAATGAGACATTTTAGTTGCTGAAATCTCAAAAATTTTATAAAAGTTGGTAAATTGAACTAAAAAAAAAACTAGTAAATTTTTTTAATAAATATTACCTCAATGCTCCTGTGATTCCAGACAAAAATCTTGGTACAGTTGATTCTCTTTTCAGTAAAGTTGTTACCGCAGAACCTGTTACTGGTAACTTAACTAGAAGTAGTCCACCTTCACCACCATGACCAAATGCAAGAGCAAATACTGCTTCGCCACTGTCACGAAGCATGGAAGCACAAGTGTGAGCAATACCCATTGCTAAAACATTAATGTTAACATTTAACTGTTACTTTGAAGGAATCAATAATAGTTAAATGTTACTATATACCTTTTGAACCAAGTTCAATATTTTTTTTAATCTATGCAAGTATTTTTTTTTTGGGTTTTATGCCACCTGCGGACATGTCAATCCCATCTTACCCTTTACATCGTTCACTTATTTCTAACTAACATTAAAATAATAATTACTTAAATGTCTTTATCCTCCACATTCACCAAAGACATCAAGTCTTTAGCGAATGTGGATGTAGGATCTGCTAGGGCAAATTGGATCACTCCAACATTTTCAATATTAATATTATACATATTTATAAATGAAATTCTTTTTGATTTGTTTCTGTCACATTCCATCAGCAAAATGCAAATAATGTAATTTTAGGAATTTTAATATAAACATAACACTTTTTGCTTAGTATGAATATTCATATGCATGTTTACTTTTTTGTCAAAAGGAAAATTGGAGTTTTTCAAGAACTGAACTTGTCTGCTTTCTTATCATAATACAAAAATCTACTTCAATTACAATAAAAAAATGATACTTACTTGTGTTTGAATATTGATTTAAAATGTAATAATTGTTTGGATTGTTTACTGCACTGGTATCATGAAATATGGAAACAGAAGTACTGTTTATTGATCCAAATGTTGACTGAAACACATAATTACCAGTATAAATTATTGTAGCGTTTAAATTAAAAACAAAAAAATTAAATCATGTACCTTTCTGTCAAGTGATTCTGGATGAGGAAATATAAGTCTATGCACTGATGAAACTGTGGCGGCTAATATTATTATTTCTTGAGTTGCAGTTCTTTCATAAAATGTTAGATTGTTCAATGGAGGTGTTCCAGGAGCAACTTTACAGCGTAAGTTTGAAGCAGATAGATTTACATCCAGAGATGCTTCTGATAATTCTATGGCATCTGAAGTTGTTTGCCTATAACAAATTGTATTAAATATTTTTTTTACTCAATGTAGTACTTTTTTAATGTACATTTTAATAAACAAAAATGAATTTTGGAATGTCTTATACATTCTTAACACATAAATGCAAACATATTTTGCATCATTACAATGGGCACTAAAACTCTGGATATCTATATTATTTAAAATATATATAGAATATTTATTCAAGTGAATATCATGCATATTACTGAATTTTTTAATTCTAAATACTATACTAATAGAATTATCATAATCTTAAATGCTTAAAAAACATACCAATAAATGAAACGGTTTCTAGTATTTGCTTTCTTGGAAAATTTATACCAGTATCCCCCAGCTTTCTGTGGCAACTTTATATCTTGTAATGTACTGTGAGTACCACCTACAAAGTACAGAATTAAATTTTGGGCTATAAGATATTATAAGTTATGATACTATAAATGGAGTGGCAGCCTTGTACTGGTCAACAAAGAGCTGGGAAGTCCTGCATAAGATGGAGCAATAATGTAGTAAGTCTTGGGACTGTGTTGGATACAGAGACCTATTGGTGGGATCTCTTGGGGAGGAGTATGGCAGACTACAGATGTCAATAGGATGATGATGATGTCGATACTATAAAACACTCAAAAATTATAGATGGTATTAAAACCACAGGTTGAAACACTTTGATACCCCTACATGATATAACCTGTTATATAGCGTCCAAAAAATAAAAGAAAAAGTTTGAGTATCTAAATTCTAAAGAAAAGAAATACTAAATGCAACATATTTCCTGTATATCTATCACTGATTAGTCCTAGAGTAATGTAAAATTTCTTTCCAGGAATAAATCTTCTGATATAAAAGAAATATTCGTATTATCAGATACAAATAACACAAAACCAAAGATAGATAAATATTTTAGAAGGGATATTTTATAAAATGGAAAGTGGAAATTATAATGAAATAATGCAAAATGTCAATAAACCATGTCTATCAAAAAAGTGATATAATTAAGAACAAACCTGTATTTAATACAATTTCCTTCCATTTCTCTGGAATATTGTAATTTGGTGCAATTTCTTTGAATGCTACTGGCATACATTCCATAACCTCCATGATTTAAGACGAGTTTTTGTGTTACACTTATAAATTTATTACGCCAATTAGGTCGTTAAATGAAATCTAAGCCATTTATTTGGGTATTAATAAAATATTATTTTATTTACATAGTTTATACGTACAACCTTGCCGCTTTATTTTGTGTGACAGTTATTGGCGGTTAGTGCTTTTTCAAAGGAGGCGATAAAAGTCACAAACATTGTGCATGAATGAAAATAGAAGATAATCGGTAACCTGTTCTAATAAATAATTTTTCTTGAGTTTATTTTTATACGCTAACAAATGTTTATTTTGCAATAATATCAACAAATTTTAAATTATTTTAAAAATATTATGTATTATCATACACGTCTAAACTATAACGAGAATTTGCTGAGATTAATAAAGATCCTCAAACACAATGTTTGAAGAGAAAAAAAAATCTTTTAAGGAAAAACGCTTTACATCTTAACGAAAAAACCGATAAAATATACAACATAAATATTTTTGTCATATTCTTAACAATTTAAAACAGCTGAATGGAGTAACTTCAAGCCGGTACACTAATATTTAAAAAAAAAATTGTCACAATTATTCCCATAATCGCGGTTTTGTTTAATGTGTTAAGTTCAGAATTTTAAAAATTTATATTAACCCTCTGATTAAGATAAAATGGTTTTGGCACATAATATTAACGAAGGAGATCGTACTCAAGACATTCGTATTAATCAAGATGTTACGTTTGAAACTATGCTGTTGACTACTCCCACCTTAGAAGGACTTAAAGATTCTGGATTTTATAAACCTTCACCAATCCAGTTACATGGCATACCACTAGGGAAATGTGGATTTGGTAAAGTTTACTTTTTAGTGCAAATTATTATTGAAGTAATAATTCCTGTGTATTGACAATTTATTCATCAACCAGGCATTTTTGTTTTACAGATTTGTTATTAGAGGCCAAATCAGGAACTGGAAAAACTGCTGTTTTTTCAATAATAGCTCTAGAAAAGATAGATATTAATAAAGGATTGCAAGTAGTCATTCTAGCACCAACTAGAGAAATAGCTATGCAAATAAGTGATGTAATAAAACAAATAGGTGCAAGGCATAAAGGTAAATATGCCACAAATGCTAAATTTGTGAGCCTAGTTTCATCATCACAACAACAAAGCAATAGACATATTTTTAATTTCTTAATATTCTACCTGGTCTTATATATTAATCAACATGTATTTATTTTACTACAACAAAAACAATTTCCTATACAAGTAATCACAAATTTTCTGGAATAGGTGTGGATGTAATTTGTCACACATAGTTACATACACATGTTAGTCAAGGGTTGTGCTCTGCAGAAAAAAATATTTATTATTTCATAGGTTCTTGCAATTGTTTTCAATTTTATTAAACAACTATCATTGGATTCCATACATATAAATTATTTCAAGATTTCTAATAAGAAGGAAATCATTTTTTTTTTAAATAATGTAACACCTCATGGATTAACCAAAAAACCTGCAAGGCACACATTGAATTTACTGTGTATAATATATAATTTGCTCTGCTATATACCGTATAAGCTTTGTGTGTTAATCAACACAAATATGGACAACTAATGAGAAAGTGAATAGAGATAAAACATAAAATTTAACATTTCCTTTTGTTGCTGTGTTACCCTTGTTTTACATGTACCTTCAGTTTTTAGGTTTTTCTTTTTGTGCTAATTTATTAATGCAGTAGCAATGAGTGAAAACCAAGAAATTTGTTCAATACTCACTTACAGAGCAGGGTTTTATAAGTGAATAGGAAAAATAATTATTTGTTTTTACTATATATGAAAAAGCCACAGTACATTTATACAAAAAATTCTCAATGCCAAATAATTATTGGCCCTGTGTCAATACTACAATTGCAACCTCCAATTATGAAATAAAATCAGTAGGAACAAATTTTTTTCTTTATATAGTCATAAAGGTGTTATTCCTTCAGTTTTTAGTTTCTTGATAATGTCTTATATGTTTATTTATTTTCTATAACTTTTTTCCAGGTCTCTGTGTCGAAGTTGTAATGGGAGGGCTTCCATTTATTAAAGATGTAAAGAAATTTAAGAACAAAGTGCATATTGTTGTTGGCAGCCCAGGTCGTTTAAAACATTTGATACAAGATAAATATATTGACACTGCTTCAGTTAGACTGTTAATTCTTGATGAAGCAGACAAATTAATGGAGAAAAGTTTTCAATCTGAAATAAACTATATCCATTTAAAACTACCAAAACAAAAACAGGTTATAATGAGTAGTGCAACATATCCCGTGGGTTGCAAAAGTTTAATATCAAGTTACGTACAAAATGCTCAACATATATGTCCCGATAGTAATAATGTTCTCTTAGGAATTGATCAGAGAATCACTCTGGTTAAGTATAATAGCAATATTATAAGACAAACACAACATAGGTTTACAGAATTATTAAAAATTTTAACAAATCGGCAGTTTAAACAATGTCTTATATTTTGCAACTACCAAGCCAGAGTCAGTGAATTATACAAAATGTTAACTAAAGAAAAGTGGCCTGTTGAGCAGTTGTATGGTCAACAAGGTCAAACAGACAGATTAGATGCCTTAAAAACACTGCAAGAGTATAAGTGCAGACTATTGATTTCTACAGATCTAGCTGCCAGGGGAATAGATGCTTCAAATGTTGATTTAGTAATTAATTTTGAACCTCCATTTGATTGGCAAACTTATTTACATAGAATAGGAAGAGCTGGAAGATTTGGATCATATGGTTTTGCTGTAACTATATTGAGTGAAGGTAGAGAACAAAATGAATTTAAAATTTTATTAGAATCTATTAAACTTCCATTTCTTTTAACTGACTTATGGACCAATAATGAATTTTCTGTAAATAATAATAATATATCAAATTTAAGCTTATCACCTAGGTATGAACGTTATGGGTTAAATAATGAAAGTATGTCAACTCTCCAGAAAAATAACATGCAATTATGGAATGCATTAACTAGTAACTTAAATATAGTAGAGGGTTACCATAAAATCAGTGAATTATCCTGTGAAGTGGAAACCCTTGATAAATTAGAGTCATTCCATGATTTATTGGAATCTTTCGAAAATAATAATAGTGCTAATTGTACATCCTCTAAATTGTCCTCAGAAGATCTTAAACTTTCTAACGAAAATTTATGTATAACTAGAAAGTCTACTGAGATTGATAATTGTGATAGTCAATTTATAATTAATAAAACACAACATGATAAAACAAATGATTTGTCTGAAATAAATGATAACTTTAGTAAAACTGGAAAACAACACAGTGAATTGGATTTAGATAAAGAAAAACATGATCCTGTGTTAGACATTGAAAATTCAATAAATGACAAATGTGCAAACTCTCAATTATCTCTAATAGACACTAAAGAACTATGCAGTGAAGATTCAAAATTACAAACCAGAAAATTACAAGAGACTGATAATTGTGATAAAGAATTAATAATAAATGAATTAGAAAATAATAACAAAACAGATGATCCATATAAAATAATCGATTACTGCATCAATACTAGTATACAATATAGTAAAATGAATTGCAAAAAAATATATAATCAAGTATTAAACAATGAACACTTAATAAAATTCAATAATTGTGTTACAAATCAAGATGGGTTTCAGAATAACTGCAATGGAATAAAAGGTATTCACAATAATGAAAGTGAGTTACAAAAGTGTAAAAATGGTGACTTAGAAATATCCAATAATAAAAGCAAAGAAAATGATGATGAATTTAAAAATGATTTAAATATGGAACCTGAAATATGTGAAACACTATCCAAATTAGACCTACCATCAGCATTTTCCAGCGCGAAATATCTAAAATCACATAATAATTATGGTAAATATAGAAAAAATAACAGATCAAATCAAGAACATTTTAAAATAAATAAATGTGATAAACAATCTGATCAATTCAATGGTAAAGAAACTCCTCTGAACAGCAAAATCATAAAACCATGTAAAACTAAAGACAAATCCAACAATCAGTTAAATACAGTTCATCATAAAAATAAATCTGCATATTATGATTCTTCAAACACTGGCGAGGATGTATCAAACAATTCAAAAAACAGACCAAAAAGTTCAAAATATTACGACGATCATTGTGATTTGCGAAAGGATCAACAAACAACTGAAAAGTGTGATCAAAGTTATAACAAATGGTATAATTCGTTAAAATTACACGTAAAACAAGTGGAGCTTTTAATGTACTTTAATGAACTTAGAAAAATTAATTTATGAAAAACGTAATGAGTGTTCATTAATAAATAATACAAACTGAATATAATGAACATTTTTATTTCACCTGCAGCTTTTGGATGTCCGCTCGTCAACATACGACTTTTATTTAAATGAAACATATTTATTGAACTATTTTTAAAACATTTATTGAGTGCGTGGCGTGGCAACACAGTATCTTTGGTGTTATGATAAAAATAGAATAATGCAACTTATCCATGGTCACTCTCTCTCTTTTTTCCATCATTCCTTGCGACCGGTATTCGAGTGTTTAAAATATTCTATATAACGTCAAATATTTATTATAAGTATCTAATGTTTGTATAAACCACGAATAAACATAAATAAAACCTTATTAGTAAAAGTACTCGGTTTTTATTGAATGACACACAAACATTAGTGCGCGTTTGGAAAAATAAAGTATCCTCCCATCCGCCACAAGCTTATGGTTTTCGATTTAAAAAAAATAGAACAGCGTAATTGCCAGTTTTTTTTTTGCGTTAGGTATAATAAATATACATTTTCTTCCATCTTTTGTAAGTTTATATTTGCTTTATATGATCTAAAATACGAGCGACGTCACCCTACTGAGCTTCTTTTTTAATTACATTCACTAACGCTTGACTACTATCCCTTAACTGAAGGTTTGTAGTGATGTAGGGTTCAACGAATCTCTAGTTTAAATGTAGCTTGTTACTTTTAGACTTGTAGAACCAGCATCATATCCAGAAGCTTGTATTTTAAGTAAAAGATCATAGGGTGTGGAAATGGTCCGGACAATTTGCTTTCTAAGAATGCGACATTGTCTAATAGCACATAGGGTATTAGATAACGAGCGCGCTTTATATACTATAAGGTCCTATGTCCCGGCAGTTAATGGGCTATAAATCATAATATTATTAAAAACTGTAACGAAACGGTAGTATATGCCAAATTTGTATATGAAATTTTTACTTTTCTTTTTTTAATATTTATTATAAGTTTCGTAAATTATTAAAAATGGTTAATCCATGTGCGAGCACCCAAAAAATAATTAAATTTAAGTTGACCCATTGATTAAAAAGGTTCCTCACCCCTAATTTAGGACGAGCTGCTTAATGATTATAAGACCTCATGTGATTTTTTTATTGTTCTTTAACAAGAGCAAATTAATTAAAAAAATATTTATATGGGCATTGAATCCTTGACACTACGATCTGATCCGTCGCATTTTTATCACCTTTAAATAACACAGGGCTATTTTCATAGGAAGCACGATAAAAGAAAACAACGTATAAAACAATACATGTAATTGCATTATAACATCTCACTTATTAATAAACAAAGTACGTGTCAGTATGAAAAATGGCAAAAACTTAGGTATATTGCGTACATTATCTGTATGTAACTGAGTTCCCGAAAATTTTTACAACTCACCTAGAGCTTGAAGAAGTTTCAGATCGTGAAGAAAAAAATTACTTAACGCTGCATATCTAATAACCATCAAACTTCATTAAGTTTGTTTGGTTTCATTAGGGAGAATATTTTTAAACAAAGATTCATAGGATTGTTAAAAAACATTTATTATACTAGAAAAAGTTTAATTAGTAACATCAAAAACCTTGAAAGGTTTTGATTGTCTGATAGATTTAATATATCTCGTGTGTGCTCTATTTCCCGAAAATTAACATTTAAACTATATCGATCTATACTCGCAAATATTACACATGTAATGAAACTAGACTCCTCAGACATTGTCGCCTTTATTTAACTATATCAAAGTCATAGGTGTTGTAACTATACTTACATTTAATAGTAAACATAATAAAATTGGGAAGCCAAATTTTTGTAAAGACTGCACAAAAAACTGTGCTTAAAAATATATAAATTAAAAAGGGATTTTGCAAAAAAAAATTGTTTTTATTATAAACGTATACGATAATTATGCCCCAAATGAGTTCTTTTTTATAAACTATTGTATATGTATAACAACTCAACTTTAGTATTTAATAAGCAAACAAAAAAATTTTACTAGTTATATTAATTACTAAAAAGTCCTGATTCATACATAAAGAAATAGCATTTTAACTTAAAAAAAGTAGTTGATACTTTGAAACATTAAATGAACGCGACGTAACGTAGTTTCATTAAATCTGTAAATATAGACTGTAAATATTTCGGAGCAGCTTATAAATCAATCACATTCTACTGAGTTTCTACAATATTTTTCTTTTACGGAATAAAGAACATTAAATTTATAAACGGTACACTCACTCACCAAATGTTTTATTGCTTGTTTACATTACATTTATTACAACCTTTTTCACTAAAGTCTGGATAAGTCACATATTTTCAACAATAATTATACACTACTCTTTAAACATGTTATACGTTTTCCTAAGCGTAAACCGCAGTAGGTTTTTAGGAATAGTATATTTTTGATTCCACGAAGCGACGAGATGCCTTCTTAAAACGATGTGCCGTTAGTAACGATGTTATACGCTTGGGATCTAAGTCTGTTATTTCTCTAGCTACAGCGCCCGTCGAACCTTCACATAGTAATGTTTGCACAATACTGTTTGTCGGCGACAGACTCCTACCACCAGTAAAGTAAATTACATCGAAAACACTAAAGAAATCTACAACTATAGGACTGAATGAAGTAAATATTATGTAGCGAGTTACAAAGTTTTGGAAAATAGTTTGTTTACTTATGCACACACAAATTAAAATATAACGTACTTATAATTTAAGTGCAAAATCATTTCTTATTCCAGTTTTAATAAAAGAACATTTTCCTAAATAATCATTTCAACAGGCCTAATCGATTGTATTTAGTGAAAAGCAACTTTTAAAATCTGAAGCTGTAACAAATATCTTTTTAGGTACCTATATTTAATTTGAAGAGAGTAAGATTTTATATATTACAGTGCGTAAAGTTTCAATATGAATAAACAGCTTATTAATTCATAGTTAAAATATAAAGTAATTAACTATTTATTTATACTGTAACCTCCATAAGATACATTTGAAACGATTTTTATTATTAATCTTTAAGTTCAAACATAAACTATTGTTGTAGTAAAAAATCTATACTATATTTCAATAAGTTTTCCATTTATCATTTTATAGATTTTAGGTTATTTATGTATTATCTGTTGTGTTGATAAATTATGCCGCTATTTACTATTTTACAGCTTTTTAATTGATGTATTGACTAGATTAACTTACATTGCAGTTCTTAACTTAATACTACGGTGTAGGCGTGACATTAGCGTTACACAAGTTTCTTTGCTTCCAATATGGTATTATTTTAAATATTTTAACACCAATCGAAAATATATTGTCGCTTGAGAAAAAAACGTACTTAAACATCCATAGACATACATATATATTACTTTATTATCAAATAAGTCGATTAAATTATTAAAAATAGCAAATAAGTCTTAGAAATATTTGGCGATGGATTATTTGTATGAATGTAGATTTTCTTACTAGTTAATAGTGAGTAGGAGATATTGTATTATTAAATTTGTCATTCCATGGAACTGACAGTACAATGTGAATATTAAAACTATTATCAACCGTAAATTTTTTTTTTTTTTCAAGAAACTTTTACTACTTTCCTCTCTACTATAGAACGGGGATGGCGAACCAATGGCACGTTTGGAATTTTTGGTGAAAAACAAAATAATTTTTTTATAAGTTATCATTTTTGATAGAAATTAATTAAAAATTCGTATTCTACACTTCATTTATAATCTATGATATAAATTTATAGTACTGAATACCTATCTTAGTTTGTTAGTTTCAGCACGCCAACATTTCGAATAAAATTTTATTGCTGTAAAAAATATTTTTATGACTTTGTAGCACGGACATGAAGAAAGGTTCGCCATTCCTGCCATAGAACAAATATTTTTGAGCAGTTTTTACAGCACATATTAAATTTTGGATAACACGTGAAGTAGTATCACCAGGTAAGAGTTAAATCCATGTAATGAATTAATTATCAGGTTAATATACATGAGAGATATTCATTAAGCAGAAATTTTTTTATCTGTAATTTCACTCTCATCTTATATCAAATATATTAAAGAGTAAGCAGCTTTAATTAAAATGTACTCTATGTATGTCTAAAAATGTTTAATCAATGAGTTTATGTTTGGTGCGGTTAACTTTAATATTTTCTTTCAGCAGCAATATCTATTGATTTGAACACTCAACCACCTGCACACATATACACACACACAAAACCAGACATACAAGTAACGGACGGTATTAGCATTACATATATAAACACAGTCAGTATAAAACAAACATAAGTTTTTAATTATATCCCTTTATATGTACCTTTATAATTATACTGACAGTATTTATGTATTAACTATTTAAAATTATTAATAAAATAAAAATTAATTAAATAAATCACACTTAAACATCTTAAGGATTGGTCTCTTTGGTTAAATAGATTCATATTAAAAAAATATTAGTTAAATTATTATAACGACATTAATACAAAGTTACAGACATGACTAGATTGTAAACTAAGTAAAGCAATGGTTTGTAAAATTAATTATTGATACTTTACATTTCATCAATCTTAAAAACTCTGTGAACAACAATAAAAAACAAAATTATTTCTTTTTGATCGATTTTTTTTGTCTAAGATACAGTTACATTTATTGAATCGACAGCAAATACCAAGATAGTATTTAATGTTTGAAGTCACCTTTACACATACTCTATTTTTATTTATTAAGCTATTGATAATTATTTCCTTTGAATAAATGTGAAATTTCTATCAATTGGAAGTAGGCCCTGAAACATTTTGTGCTATGCAAAGATATTTTTTTAAACAGAAAATGTTTCTTGAAACTATGAGATTGAAAAGATGGTATAAATATTTATGCTAGTCAATAAGAGATGTTTCAGTTACCTCACTGACAAGATTTCTAAAGGACTGCTATTATTCATGATACTGAAGGTAGACAATCGGCAAATATAAGGGTAGATTTTGAGACAACGGCAATTAATTCTACCTATATATAAATTTATTATAGTTGAGATCAAATTTCCCAAAAACAACTAATATCATGAGAGTCAGTTAAATATTCTACTCCCATTTTGTGTATTTACACTTGGAGCTAGGTGACATAAAATTTAGCAATAGCAATTAAACAAACTCTCAATATGTAACTGTTTGCCTAGTACATGGAAGTTCCTGATTCGATTCTAGTACAAAATGTAAACTTTGGTTTGTGGTGGGGTTATTTTAAAACTACACATCTCCAACACCATAAATAACACCTTTGCTGTCTTTTCGTTCTGAATAAATGAGAGCTAGAGTATTCTGGACAACCACTCTACAACGTCTACGGCCTCACTGTCGCTTAACACTATGTAAAATTGACATTCAATGTTAGCTCATTGTGGATAAAAAAAAACATGCTTCGCCAGTTGCTCGTAATGTATGCATTAAAAAGATTCTTTTCGATATTCGTTTATACTTATGCATAACCAGTAATGACAGAGAGAGCTTTTCGTAGGTTTTTTCCTGGCGACATTTTATGATTGTTATTTTTGAACAAAAAAACAAAATACCTTTGATAAAAAATTACTATTTTAAGTCTAATCTCATCAAGGTTTGTACATTAAAATAATGTAATAATACTTATAATAAAGGTCCCAACTTATTATTCAACTGCTCAATTATTTAGAACAGTGAATTTTTCATTTCTGTGTAAAATATTTATACACAAGTAGAAATCACATTTGTGATTTTATATACATATACCAATTTGTACATAATAGTATTGCTATATGTTATTAACTCTTACATGCTATATATGAATATTAATTAAATATTTTGGAATAAATAAACATATAATATTTTAAAAATTGTGAAAAATGCTTTTCTTTAGAATGTAATATATAAAATACTTTTGTATAATTAATATTAAAAAGAAATGAATATTTTTGAACGAAACCAAATAAAATTATATTCAAATATTACATAATATTAATAGTAGTTTCGATTTGTGAGGCCTATGTTCAGCAGTGGACAACCATATGTTAAAATAATTATGATTTCGCTTATTTAAATAATGAGGCACAAATGTGGAAAAAGTAACAAACACAAATTGTTCTCTGAATACCTAATACTGCTATAAAAAAAATCAACAAGTCTACAAAAATATGTTTATAATTATAGAGAGCCATTAACATTTTGCAAAAAAAAATATTTGAGCATTTACCATGCCTTAATGCCATACTGTGCTTAATTTCAATTATTAATGTAGCACTGTTACATTAGCTGTTATTCAAATGAATGTAAAACTCTTTATGTTATTACTGCTGAGACTCAGGTGAGAATCAAGATCATTTATCCACTAGTGGACACGAACAGTTTGGTGGATTTCATATGAGGGCAGAAACTATTCTAGGAACGTGTTAGTTTTCTCACGACGATTCCCCGGAAATACTAATGGTGATAGTGTTAATTAATTTGTAATTATGTGCAGTCATTATAATGGTTTCATAAGAGAGAATAACATTTGTAAATTTCGTCAAAATTATTAAAACATAATTATGTTGTTCTCCGACATAATATGAGAATTATTGAATATATTGACTGGTACACGTTCATCTGCTGGTAAATGGTAATGGCATGTAATAAACACTGGACCTCAATTGCTCATTGTCTTAAAATTTCCTTAGATACAACAACCTTATTGAATAAATTAATATGATTAAATTTGCGCACTATTGTTTGGCAGCAGAAATAGACACCGAGGAGGTACCTATCTGGCTAGGTACTGTAGAAAGCCTTTGACAACGAAAAAATTGTAAAACTTAATTATGTAGAATGTGTAGTTAAGAATTACAAACATGTTTTTATTCTTTTTTATGGACAAACATCAATACTTAGTTGAACAGAACAACTGTCAGTACAATGAACATCTATAAAGCCGATAAATACTTATGGCCTGCATAAATATTTGTAATATATTAAGGTACACCATAATCATCGATCTTTTCTTTTAAATTGACTGAAACGAAGTAGGCATATGTACATTATATACATTCTTGAGTATAACTGTCACTTGTCAACTTTATTCTACGATAACGCACTTGGGTAGATGCTCGTGAAGATAATCGAAAAGCTCCGGCGAGGCACCAGGACAGTTCGTTAGCTCCAACTCGCGTAACTGTCTCAACTGTATAAGACTAGAGAGTCCGCCTGAAGTTAACAACGGGCATCCTGAAGACAAAACAAACATTACTAAACATTGTTTTTATTTTACTGATGTTTGGGTATAAAATAAAAATAAGTCTAGTTTAATGTTAGTGCAATTTTTAACTGCCTAAAAAATTTTAAAGGTTTATGAATATTGGACTACCTGCTAATGAAAGTAGTTGGAGTGAGCGCATTCCGCACAAATGTTGCACCCCGAAGTCGCGCAATTGTGAGCACCAGCGGAGAAACAACGCTACAAGTGACTGCATAGTGCTGATGTATCCAACGCCTATATCTGTTATGTGCACACATCTGAAAAGTAATGAGAAAATTTTTTAATAAACATAAAATGTAGACTATTAAATTTAAATCACATATTATTAATGTTCTTAAAGTAAATTATTGTCCCTTAAATTGTGCATAATATTCATTCTATAATTGCCTGTGATCATATAGACTGGTCACAACAGCATCTATTTCTTGCCCACAATTAGATTATAAGTTTAGTATTTTCGTTTATTCGCTGTATTATTTTATTTCTGTCAGCAATAAATAGTTTATTTATCTGTCACTCTATATATGTAGCGTGCAAATTTATATAAAATTTCG
>DWLS01003043.1:0-16604 GCA_018246255.1 Pachliopta kotzebuea | reverse complement strand
GCACTGACTTGTTCAATTCGTCACTCTATAAATACGAATGTGGGACAAATACGTTTATTCGTTTCCTGAATCTTGAATAGGAAAGTGCAAAGAAAATATTTTAAAAAATATAAACAGATAGTATTACACACAAATTATAGTAAGTTAGTGTTACTTTAAGTGTTTAACACTAAACTTCGCTACATTTAGAAATTTACAGGAAATCAATATCAGGTAAGTAGGAGGTCTACCCAACACGGAAAAACATGGCAAGGGATCCACGACACAAAAAAGTTTGGGAAACTCTGATCTAGAGCATCCTACCAGAGGAGGAAAGAGGCAGAATTTCTCCACCGAGGTGGAGCTACGCTATGCAGCCGGCGCTGGCGGGGTCGCGATGTTGTGCCAAAGCGTTCCCGTTACCCTGTCGCAAAGCGACTACGGAGGAACATCATGGTGGTTTTAGTCGGTGCAAATCCGACATAACTCGTCTTTGCCCCCGCAAAGACAGGTATGTGAAGGCATTTCCCCAAGTTAAAAAAAAGTTGAACATGCGGCTGGTCGCCTAGAATACTTTAGATCTCATATGCTGACAGAACACAACAGAACTGTTCAATTTTTTATTCGACTTGGTGATGAGACGAGCAAGGTGTTCACCTTATGGTAAGTTATACGCTAACTCATAACAACGCGACACTAATTAACATAGTATACACAGCATCACATTACGCTCGTCGCTTTGAGATATAAAATATTAACCCTCGTTTCCACAGTAATTTGACTAGCGTACAGACCGGAATACAGTAATTTTTGCACATTACTATTTGGCGTTAGAAATAGGAGCTGCGGCGGTACCTACATAGACGGTTTCCGGTAACTGAGACCTACCACCAGTCTGTTATGGCTATTGTGTGATAATAACCCTAACGCCAACCGAACTACATAATATGTGTCTCCGGAATGGAGTAATAGATATTAAGAAAGACAAGCATTTAACCACTGCATCACAGAAGCAGTTCGCCATCAATTTAATAAGTTAATTTGTACATGAAAAGAGCTAGCTTATATTTTGGTAAGTTACTCGCATTAAAAAGTATATCTATTAAGTTTTTAATGTTCATTTATATTAAATCTAATGATTACAAACATAAGTTCAAAATAATCAATATAGCGTCACACAAAATTGCAAGGTTTTCCTTAAATAAAATAAAGTATTGCTGGAAGTCCTAATGTACATGGTAAACTTAGCGTTAAAGAGGTTTCCGTCGATGATGAAGCCATAGGCGCAGTTACATAATCGACTTGCGGCATACAATGAAGGTGTAAAGTCACAAGAAGGGTGCCTCGTGGGGGCGGAGCGCTAGCAGCAACAGCCTTTATTAACATGTCACTCCGAGAGAGAGGACGCTATAAACATGTCAGAGGTGGGAGGAGGACCAGTACAAACAAGCCCCGGCTTCCATGCGCGCGAGACTCACAAAAGCAGCTATTGTTTTCTCTTTTGGATTGTTAACGCTCGTTGTCTATGGCTATTGATGGTCAGATGAACAATTGGATTATATTATTTTTCAATATATATATTTTAAAATATCACTACTTACTTTGGTAGCGTGTTTTGTGGTCACTGTGTTTCATTATACTAAAAAAATCATACTTATTCAATGACATCACAATATTTGAAACTTTCCATGCAGTACAATTCATCTCTTCTGATTTCGCCTATTATCTATACCCCATTAAATTTTTAGTTTTCTGAGATCTTGTGTACCATCGAATTCGTTGTTTACTTTATAAATATTACAAAAATAATTTTACAATTTCTTAGTATAATTATATTATTATTACTATAGCAAAACTCGTTGACAAATTTCTCGTCTTAAATCAAGGATGGGCCTTATTTTCTGTAAATTAATTAACATTTCCGTTGTATAGCTTTAAAATATGGGTTTTCTTAGAATATATTTTTGATTATTTATTCATTGTTTTGTTTTTTATTCATTCGATAATATCATGGTGCAAGGTATTTCTCAAAAGAGAAGATTTTTCAATAAGATGTACAAGTGGCCCATAGAAAATTCTGAAACTTTGGGCACCCACAACTCGGGAACCTGATCACATACCAATAAAATTCCAACGTCTCTGATCTTATCTAAGCGAAATCTGTCTGTATGCTAAATTTCAGCATCCTACCCCTTGTAGTTCTCGTGATTGAAAATTGTTGAGGGACAGAGGGACGGACGGACATTGTCGTTTAAATAAGGATTACTACTGATTATATATAACAAATTCGTTCTTCATGAAAAGGATTTTCTCTTACAGACAAAACAGACTTTGACAGCGATGTAGCCTTTCATGTACTATGGGCTGGGATAATACTTACGTGATAAGTTATAATGAGGTCATAGGTGGAGAATCTTGTGCTCCTCCAATATATTCTTGTAATCCAATTATATTTGTATGATGGCGGAATTAAAATATGACCGTGTTAGCGAGGACAATAGCATCAAAAAAACATTACCGTCGACAAAATTAATGAATACTAAACGCGATTATGGAACCAGATTTGGGACTTATTATATAACAAATGATTTTCCGTTATGTCAAAAGGTAGTTAAAGGCAGCTGTGACTTCCCAGGTGTTGCATTAGTGATAGCTCAAAATTGCTTAAACTGTTTGTTTGCTCATTTTAATTGGAATAAGACAAAAGTTTATAGGCAGCGGTGTATTCAGTATTTTTTTTTTTAAATCGCAGTAAGCCGTCACAGCGTACTTTAGCTATACTTAAAAAAATCAACATAGCTCCATTCAGCGGTAATCTTTACAACCATCATCATTTCAACATATGGACTATGTACTAAATGCGAACTATCATGAGGTGAAAGCTAGACATTCACAACATTACATCCCTGCCAGAGTATGTGCTTTCGGATGGTAACATCAATGTTGTATTTAACAATCACCTCCGAATGAGCCAGCACGGCAGAGCGATAAATTGTTGGCCATTACGGACTGTCACCGTTGTATCGCGGAGTAAATTAATATGAGAACGCATTCGAGATTGTCATTCGGAAGAATAAACTTAGTGACCACACGTGGACGAAATCTAATCCCAAACATTTTTTTAAAGTTTATAATTTTTACAATACAAATAACGTTAATAAACAATCAATAAAAACTTAATGAAGGCACCTCATCATGATAATGAGATTCTTCTCCGTCAATGTTATTTAATCTGCGTTATATCTATTTTTTCTATTGTACAGTCTTTCAAATGATTAGTTAAGATAAATATTTAGGTAAGGCACCCACGACGTGGTGGGTCTCTGGTGGAGCGTTACTTCTAGCAGGTCTTTGTTGCCGGAGACAGTCTAGGTAGGTATCAAGGCACCTATGTTACTGCGTTGTTAGCTCGTAAAACTATTGGGGCAACGACTAAACTCTTATGTCTCATGGCTACGATCTTATCCAGCGCCATGTTGTTACGGGCAAGCGCATCACTTAACATCAGGTGAGCTTCTCGTCTCGTCGACGAATATAAAAAACCTTGTTTAGAGCGCCAGCAGTCCTTCCTCTGTACAAATGTGCCTTAAAAAACAGCAGATAGAGAATAGAGAGTAGCTTGTGAAACGGACAACTAAAATACTTGATGTCAACAACCAGTTTATCAAGACAGTAACGAATGTGAAGAGGAAGATAATATTGATATTTTATCAACACTGTCCATGCTTTTGAAAGCCCGTAACGCTGGAATGTCCTCTGTTATAGAATATCATGCTGTTACAGGCAGACATACGGCCGTGAGTGAACTAAGCAGTGTGGTTGAGAGGTGTTCTCACGCCGAACGACTCACATAAATAGCTCTAATTCAACTTTAATGAATCGTTCGCGTGAACGAAATTGATTCGGCGACCATATTTTGACCCTCTTAAGTTCTATTATCAGATATTATTCCATGTTGATTAGTCCGCTTGTTTTTTTATTACCTTAATGGTAAAACTTATTGAAGACATTTTAAAAATAAAAACGATCTGAGGAGAATTATTTTTTTAATGTTGGACTCGTGATCTTATAACCATATTTTTTAATACAAAATTTAATTTTTATAGATAATAGAAAAGGAGTACTGCAGCAGTGATGACTCATGAGGAGTGTGGTGTAAAAGAGGTTGGAGCTTCGTGAGAAAAGGTTTGTGTAAAATTTCTGTTACTTTCTCTAGTATAGTTTTTAATAAATAAATTCACAACGAAATAAATCTGAAATTCATTAATGTGAAATAATATGAATATTTACAATAATTTGTTCAGCTGGCTTGGCTGTGTTTTTGTTGTCAAAATGATGTATTTGCATATCAATTAGAAATTAGGAAACATTTATACAACCATGTGGAAATCGAACAAAATATTTCCACATTTTTAGAGACGACACTCAAATATTGCAATGTTGACAATTGAACTAATGTCCACTAGTGGAAATTCAGAGGCTTGTATATGAAATTTATTTTAACATCTTCATTTCTAAAATTTTTATACATTTACATACATTTTACTTAAATTTTACGTGACGATGAATCAATGAAATTAAAATGGTTAAATGCATATAGAATGCTCTAGCTGCAAAATAGCATGTCGTTATTGAAGGAGACTGAGCCTTATATCTGCGAAAAATTCTAAGACTATCTAAATTCATCAATAAGTTAAATTAATTGGGGTTCAGGTATCAAACCAAACACTTTAGTGTTATAAAGACTTAGTTACGTAACAGACAAAGTAGTTGTGATCGAATTTTAGGTAATAAATTTCAATATGAAACTCATTAATGTATGAATGCATAGTTAAATTTAATGGCGACGTAACGATATATCCATTTATTTTCTTGCAATACTTTTCTCTTTTCACCAATTGGCACATTTACGCGGACGAGTAAGCATTATTTTTAAACGAGTTGACATTAAAGTTATATTTGATCATTTAATTCCGCACTCATCGTATATTTAAGCGAAATTAACGTTTATATTGAAGCAAAAACGCGTCATTAACGCGAGATGGCGTTGGGAATGACTCAATCATGACCGGGCAGGTGGCGACGGCCGCGTGTAATTACACCAGGCTGTTATGTGATTAAAAACGCATTAGTGTGGCACAACCTTTAAGTAGGCTAGTAGCGGGACACGCAAGAAAGCCCGCCGGAAGAAGCGAAATGATAAACAAGTAGAGTCGCCATCCAGGTCCTGTCACTGATAATCCACTGACAACGTTTCCTGAAACAATTGTAAATATTCAAATCCTTATGCCCTTTGGATCCGGTGTTTACCATTTTAATTATGATAATATCTCCCTAGCCTCTTTCAGCTATGACGACCGTGACTGCTACATCTCAACTTATTGTGTCTCAACTTGTTTTTGTGTTATGAGACCACGTATTTACTCCATTTCTGAGATTAATGAGGTGACCCTATGTATATGTATTGTCATTATAGAATATTAGGGTAATAGGTTAAAGCTGATAATTTGCTTTTTAATGACACTTGTTTTTTATTTAGTTCACACATTTTTTATAGAGCTAACAATCACAAAATCTTTGCACCAGTCTGTAGTCCATATGACAGTGATCTATAAATTATAAAGTTAAAAGATGTATAAGAGATATTTCAGAGGCTTGCCTGCATTTTTAAGTAGCTTTCTTCTGTCTTTAGTAATCTTGATGTTTGTCTACTAAATCTTGGTCTGCTAACTTCTATTATATAAATTAACTAATTAATAACAATGTATTTAAAATTCCAATTCAAAATAATAATGGCGCCAAGAATCCAGAACTAGAAAGTTTATTCACAGATCATTTAACAGGGGTAGTATTACAAAAGGGTCACACTTCACAATCAATTCTTTATCTTGTGAATGATAATTCCTAAATTAAAACATTACCTATACATGGCTCTTTTACCGTTGAAGAGATCACTGATTTTATTTGCGATAAAATGTCTGCCATATCAGTGTACAGAAATATTTTTTATGTTAAATTGAATAGTCCTTTGACCACCCGAACATGTTCGCTAATTAACTGGTATATAGGAAACTTTTGCATGAGTTAGCATAACTTTGCACATATTTTATTATTAAAAACAGGATAAGGGTTTTAATTTAACAATAATTGGTTACTTTGATATTAGACGAAAAGCACATTCAGAAGATCGTAAGTGATATGCTTCATATACAATTATGCTATGGTTTTAGATGGTACTTTATGTAAGGCAATTTCATCACATGTTGGCCCCCAATTGAAATAGTGTACGAGCGTTATAAAAATTTACGTCAACTATAATTAAAAGTTGTTATTAAACAAATAAATGTCGCTGGACATCGTCATGGTAGGTACCACCGCAGCTTCTATTATAGGCGGTAAACAGTACTGTGTAAACATTACTGTGTTCTGATTTGAAGGTCGTTGTAATTAATGAAATTATTGGGGTAGTGAGACTTAACACCCTATGTTTCTAGGCGAAGAGCCCAATGTGGTGCAGTGTATACCATTTTAACAAGCGCCACGTTATGGGAAAGTTTATTATTTACCACCAGTTGTGAATGCCGCGCTCATCACGTCGCCTCGTAGAAGAAAAAGTATATATATTTTTCATACGAAGAAGTTTTATTGCATTAATAAATATCATAAGCCGGAGTTAACATGTCAATAATTATTGAACGGTTTTTAAAAAAACTGTTAAATTTTAACACATCAATCAATCTTTTGTCAACAATACAAAGATTTGTATTAGAAAACCGAAAATGCTGTTAGAATAATATAAAGATTATCTGTAAAGGAATTTGTATGTAACAGTCGTAAATATTTTAATTGTGTGAATATAGCCATGACTGGACTGCGCTGTATTAATTTAATAACCTCAAAAGTAAATTTCAAGGTGAACCATAAACAACCGAAATCTATTCTCCTTTTAAAACGACAATAAATTATAACACCGGCCGCGAACGAGCTCATTTCGATTTCTAAAGCCGAAAAAAGGCACGAAAAAACGAAGCGTTTGAAATTTAATTTATTCAAAATTGAAACGTCATTGGTTAGGGTGACCAGGTTTATTTAAGTATAAACAATCGCCTCATGAACATTAGGATTGTTTACATAAAGTAACGCTTAATTTACTAACAGAAATTCACTTGTGAAATAGATAAACATATGTAATTCGAGAAATTAAATGTTTTAGTAAAAGCAGAGCTCATGCGGAAGATGGGAAGGGATGTCCCTTCACTACTTCTACCTCTGAGACAAGATAATGTAGACACCAATTCCTATTGTTTTTGAGAAGTGTATGTTTAGTAGTACACAGAAAAAATACGTTTTTATTTTATAAACTTTTTTGAAAGACCTAAAATTAGGGTCCAATAGGCTGCGGATTTAATACCTACAGGCATTCTCTGCAGGTCAACCTAGGAGGTGAGAGATGCTGTGGTATGTGAAGACAAAGTCAGAAAAAAATAATTATCATAATATAGTACACAAAAAATATCTGAGTTATGTTACATTGGCTGTTGCGTTAGAATATGATTGCTTCCAAAGTGTAAGAAAAGTGAATCTTTAAACTCCAGAACTAAAATTCCGATTTACCTGATTTCTTCTTCGCAACACTAAGGTAATTCAGGACTATGTTTAAGGCTTTAAAAACATTTAAATTTCTTATGTAATTTATTTTAATTGTTAAATAACATAGCGTGTATAGAAAATTAGATACAATCGTAGCGTGCGCTTTCTTTGCATGTAAATTCCCATACAAAAAACCAAACAACAAGCTACTTTAACTGATGTAATGGGGACACTTTTGTTACATCAATTATATATATTAATGAATAAACAAACGCTGAATTCATTATTTCTCTGAATAAACATGTCTACGATCCCCTCCACTACTAAGCTGCTAGCCTAGATCGAAATCTGTACGCGACTGCGGCAAGCTCAGTATAAATATTTCTATTATTTTAATTCTATAAAAAAATATTTGAAAGCACTGTTTGAAATATTTAAAAATATTGATTAGTACTAGTATTAAAATTTGATGTAGATTGCAGTCATCCTAACGAAGAGGCACAAAAGCACGAGGCGCACAATGGCCGCCGCACGGCGAGAGTGTTAACACGAAAATTAAATGCTGATATCACAATTAATCAAGGGTCCATATTAATAATTGGCTATTCAGTACGTTGCGAGGTGTCAAATTATATAGCTCAATTAACGTTCGGAGAATAGAATGGGGCGTGTTCGCCTCGGTGTATAAATAAGCTGTATACGGCAACCGATGCTACGGCTAATAGGACTACACAAGTTTAAACTGCAGTAAACATTTTCATTGAAAGGAAAAGAAAAGTCTTTGTTACATCACATTCGTATTTTGTATGTAATAATTTCTTTTAAACTATAAAATACACTTAAATATAGTATATCAGAGGTAGTTAGTATTAAGTGATTCGTGCAAACAGCTTAATTATTACCATAAAATAAAATTAAGTCAGAATTCTTTACATATCAGTAAAAAAGTTAAACACATTCGGGTGTAGTATAATATTTGATAGGATATAGAAATGAAAATGAAATATCAAAATGATCTCAATTGAAAAAATTACGGAAAATATATTTCTGTTTTGGTGGTGAAGAAAAATGGAAAGGGCGCATAAAAGAAGAAAATGTTTTCTTGCAAATTTACAATAGATTTACCTTGATAGAATGATTGTAATTTCGGCAAACACATTATTAACAATGCAGCTTTTACTCTATACGAATTACTTAAATTAGGTGGAACGGCTCCAATTCTATTTTACCGAAAAGTTTCGACTAGGGACGTTCACTCAATGCTAAGTAAGAATCGAAATAGTAACATTTGATTTAAACAGTATTATTAGATTCTATTTAACAATTTTTATGACAGTTTAAGCAGCAAGACAGAGCTGCTGTATATATATCTTTTTTATATAATGTTGTCACTTCATTATATTTTTTTAAAAGCAAAATTATACTAGTTCATGCGATTAAGTATTGATTTGTGTAGTTAGTAAATTTTATAAAGTTTTGTTAATAGAAACGAAGACGTAAATCTCATTATTAAAAACTGAAACAAGAACTGGAAAATTTTGAAAAATGGTTCAAAGGACTATAAAAACAGTTTAACATCAAAGTTAACTTACTATAAATTAAGTATCGAAGCCATGATATCTTAATTTATAACAAAATTGTAAGAGGCGAGAATTCGAACTCCACTGATCTCAATCCTCCTCGTGGGAAGACGATATGCTCCATAAATGACAGCTTTACACTTTGCCAAGGTGGTGTATAAATGGTTTCGACTCTTTCGTTATGAGAAAGGAGTCCTAATAGTAGGAATAATAAAAGGGCTGTACAAAAAAAACTATCGACAATTATTAATGTAACCTTATCGAGTAAAGTGCGTCTCTAAAGTGTGGGCGCAGCAACACTAGTGATAATTTATAGGCGATATATTTTTAGGATCAGTGAGAAAATTATTTCACGTTGAGGTCCACATCAGGCTAAGGCCCCGGCTGGTGACCATTTGACAAGTTATTAATTTTATACTCTCCTTGTTAAACAGCTCAAGCTACCGTTTTAAATAGATATTCGGTGATGGTTCATGGCTGAGTTAAATTTTATGTTTTGAACTAAATATCTATAAAAGTCAAGATTATATCGGCTCGGTTTGATAAGGTCGTATCAGATGCGGAATAAACGGTTTAGTTTTTATTTTCATAACTAAACTACGATATAATAAAATAGTGTTCCTTTAAAGGTTTTAATAAGAAAATGTAAAAACCTAGTGAAATAACTACTGACAGGATTTAACATTTTTACATAATATGCAATACCCATTAAGAGTTAAACTGAAAAAAAAAACTGTATTCTTACTCCTAAGGACTTTCTATTTTCTAGATGTGGCCAGATTTTAGAGAGAATTTATATTTCAATCTTAAAGAAAGAAGGTCATCGATCTAATACGAAAATCACAGGTGATCCATAATATCATAAATTGATCATCTTCATTAATTTCCTCTCCACATTTATAAATTTTCGCTAATTAGGAAAATTGTCCCATGTTTCACATTTTTCAAATAAGTTATGATGAAATGTTAATTTTTATGCAAATGAGGTAAGATTTGACGTATATCGAAAACACAGACGATGATTTTAAATTAGTTATTATATTATACATCATGTTGGAAGCCACTGGATTCGCTATAATTACATAAAATTAGTTCCGTTTTTCATTTTATTAATTGATATTCATTACATTATATTAATATTATAAATTCGTGGGAACATATTTTTAATTATAAAATTTTTAAAGTTGGTTTATAAAACGAAAAGTACTAAGAGTTTTCATTCAGCAGCTTAACATTCTTTTGCTATACTATAAATAATACTGAATTAGTTTTAAAGTTAGTACTGGTTGTCAACAATAGCACCTATATTGATATTATTTATATCACCAATATATTCTTTTATTTACGAGCAAAAAGATTTTTTCTTTGATTTGTATACTGTCTGCTTACGCTAGGTAATGACGGGGAGTATATGTAAGAAAAGTATATGAAAATTGACACCATTGTCATCAATTTACTATTAAACAGACTACTGTTAAACATAGAATTCAACTAGAAAGAAGGATTGGCGTTCTTATCACTTTTGGCATGGTGAACTTACCATGTCAGTGAAAATCACAAGAAAAGCTACGGATTTCTACAAGGATTTGTTTTTATTTGCCCTTAAGGTCGAGGTTGAGTGATGGTATAGATATTTTAACCCGTCTCGCTTCCTCTCCATCTCTTATGAAAAAAGGACCATATTACAATTTTGATTAGGTAGATGTGTATTTAAGTACTTCGGTTTACTTTAAACGCTTCTGTTTAATAGCCCTCAATATTATTATAAAGTAATATTCTATAAAAAAGTGAAGTTAATAATCCCTCCACAAATAAAAACGAAGGAAAAGGATATTGTTAAATGGCTATTAAAATACAATTAGTGAACATAATATAAAATTAGAAGATTTGAGTTCCTTTTATGTTCTCTATAAACTGCAATTATTTTTATTAAATCATTATTTTTTATAGACTAATGGTAATTTATTTTTTAACCTAAAACAATGTGAAGCTAGTTAAGATGACGTAAATGTTAGATAAGAAGCTATAGTTTCTAAATTAGGTAAATGAAGTAAAAGGCAATGGTTCGAATTCCGTACAGAATAAACTATGCTTTCTATTTTATAAAAAATCTATATAATTATAATGTTTCAAATTCTAATTTAACAACGCTGTAATATTGTTATGTTGAGCGTTAAATTATGGAGGTCTATGTAACTGGCAATAGATAATGTTATTAATTATAGAGCACTCGATATAATAGTGTCGTTATGAATTTTAACGCGCCGCGCTAATGAGTCCCAACATGTCGATATGTCTTCGTTAGATGGCAACACCGTGTAACGGAGATTATAAAAAAATTTAAACTGTGATATCCGCGTGATTTACTGCTGATTAAAAAAAACTGTATATTAATGACAACACTAAATTGTTTGTTGATTGTCTGTGAACATAGGTGTTGAATTTGAACATGTAGACATGTTTTATTAAGTTGATTATTTATTATTTGAAAATAAAATATAAACATTTAACAACATTTTTTTATATGAGATGTTCATCTGATGGTAAGTGATACGCTTGTGTAGAGCAACATGGGTCTGGTTAAGATAGTATACAGTACACGACATTGAACTCGTCGTTATGAGACAGTGCTTAGTCTCGTTACTCCAGTAATTCCACTAGCTACGCCTTTCAAACTGGTACACATTAATGTTTAATAGCAGAAATAGAAGCTGGTAGTGGTACCTTCCTAGACGATTTCTGGTAAACAGAGACTTACCACCAGTAAATATGTAATGCAAAGCAACTATATTATTATAAAAAAAGTATTAATTTTAGTCGACCACAATACTTTTTTCTATTCAATTAAATCGATAAAAATTTTCTCTTTCTTCTTCTTTATGTATAGTGACTTTACAAATTCTGCTAACAATTTGTAAGTGATGACAAACATTGTTCCCAATAGAAAGATGAAATGTAATTACTGACGTAATATCATTGTTTTATATTTTCAAGGCAAAAAGCGTCTTCAGCATTAGTTTATTCTGTTCCATAACAATTGTTTGTTAACGCCGGCCTACCACTCCGAACGGACCGGGTTCGAATCCGGCCTGCACCAATGAATTTTTCAATTTATGTGCAGTCAGTATAAAACACCAACTAATATAATTTGCTTTGACTGTGAAGGAAAGATCGTGAGGAGACCTACATATCTATGTGATGACCATTCGTGGTCGGACTTGTATGTGAAATGGAGAAGGCAATGGCAACACCGCTCCATTATAACTGCCAAGAAAGCTGTCTTGTGGTTCACTACACATGATGACCACGATTCTCAATCATGAGGAAATATGGCTTAGAAGAATTATACTAACTTATTGTATTGAAGCTGATGAGTCTCCGAACGATCAGGTTTCAATTGCATATCATACATTTGAGTCTTTTTTTCATAATTATCATAGTAATGTATTAGAATGTTGATATTAATATAGACGTATTTGTGAGATGCACGAAAAATAAAACTTAAGTGAAGGCGGCTACAAACAAGGTGTCTTAAATCACCGCAAGGTGTGACCCGCCCGTTTGATTATTCCTACAGTATAACCGTCCGATACATTGATAGTGATATATTAATATTACCGGTTCCAACGCCTCGTATTTATCGTTTATTTATTTGTGTCCCGGCTAACTATTCGTTTTGGCTTGTTCCCTTTGTAAGGGAACCGGCGACTGTAGATTTATTGATTTCATTGTTATTATATAAAGCGGGCTAAAGTGAGGCCGGCATCTTAAAATGTCGTAAAGTGACGTTCACATTGCGTTAAAGGTGTAAATTTTATGTTATTAATCAAGTTCATAAATTAATTATCATTCATCATGTTCTCAGTTTTGAAGAAAGATTTATTGAATCGTAGGATTTCTTTAACTTTTTTATACTACGCGACAAAAGTGTTAGACCTATTGTGTTTGTTCTTTGGAAATATAAGATATTATGTCTTTAATCCACTAGAGGTTGCCACATGAAACAATGCAAAACTGTGTTTTATAGATATAAGACTTATAAGAGACCTTTATCCAACAGTGGACGTCAATCCGTTGAGATGATGATGAAGATAAATTCACTAATCTTACAAGCTACATAGCGCCATAAAAGCTTTATACTGACGTTTGTACACTTGTGCCAGTAACACAAATCTATCGACAGTTCTTTATTATAAAAATATGATTTATAAATAGACTTCTATTAAACTTTGTTTACGGCTAATTGTCTTATTATGAACAGTCAGACTTTGGCTTAAAATATTGAATTAAATTAGCAATTATTGATTTGTTTAACGAATTAATATCGCATTATATTATTTATAAAATATTTACTGCTTTACATGGCAACATTTATTTATATGTAATTACTTATAAAACTAATATTTATCACCAGAAAATATGAAGTTAAGATTAAACAGATACGGTTTTTATTAAAAGATTTGTTTAAATACTTATTAAAACTAATATTATTATAATATTTGAACTTCGATAAAATTTTGATTTTATAGCTTGTCATGTTTTTGCAAATTATTATAGTAAAATTACGAGCGATCGGTTTAAACCTATAGCTAGTCGAGGCTTTGAACCGGGATCAGATGGGCGGGGGAACCCGTGACCCGCCGGTCAACCAGCGAACCATTTGTTAATTTTTAGTGATTCCTCCAAATTTCAAAAATAAGATATAATGCAAAAATTATAACGAAAATACCTTTTTTTTTGTCGGATGGGGGAATCTTCAGAAGATAGTCTGCTTGAGGGGGAAATCAGGGTTATGTGGGATTTATACCATTTAAACCACTTTTTGTGGTCAACCTTGGTGCATTGCTGAAGGCCCGGAATCTCTTACGGAACTCACCAGTGTCACTCTGCACTGCTGCTAAGTACAACATCTCTGTGAGAGCTGCTACTCTTCTCAGCATACAACAAATATGCTTAGGGTGTCAACTTTTTAAACTCAGTTGTTTTTAACCCGTCGCTAAAAAAAACTTTGACTATCCCTGGCCCCAAACTGTAATTCCAGTTTATCATTCTATTAACATAAGTCCCGGCAGGATTGAAACATCACTAGATTTTTGTATTAAGTTATTTTTAACCTACAACCAGTAAGAGGTTATCAATGGAATGAGGTTAAACTTTAAACAGTCATGTAAATTTTAGTTTTATTTATTTTTTGTATGAACCTGGTATACATTCTGTAGAGAAGATCGATTTTTTTGTCAGAAAAAGTATTTTTTAATTTTCACTCCCCACCCTCCCAAAACTACCCAACACTATAAATATTAAAAGATTTATCAAACTTTAGGATGGAAAGATAGAAAAGTTTTTGCACCTCTTAATAATTTCTGTTGAGTCTTTACATTTTGTTTGTTCGTATTATAATCATTGTCAGTACAATTACTGTCCAGAAAATATTATTATTTTCTAAACAGGGTTCCACGTTAGAGTCATGTAACAGCAAAAAAAAAATAATACAAATATAATTTATTCACCATATATTAATAACGATTTGACACAACCCACCTAACGTGCCATAAATATTCGGCGATACCGTTCGCGCCCGTCGCGAGCTTAAAATTAATATACGAATTGATTCCGTAATGAAGCGATGTTATTATGCTAAGTAGATGATGGTTTACATTTAAAAATATTAAACATCAAGCGGCCATTTAAAGAAAATATGGCTTTTGAAATAATGTAATAAATAACCCTCTAAATATTACCACTATTGGGACTCGGAGACTTCTTCTACAAGAGAGAGAGTTAGACCCATTTATCCACCACACTGGCCAGAGGGTTAGTTAATGTCAAAAGTCGGCTAGGCTTTTCAGAGAACGTATCGAAAGTTAAACACTTAATATGGGATCGAACCTTTGTCTCCTCGATTTATATGTAGTTTAGGATTGCACTCGATAACTGAGAAAAAGCTGTATTATTAATTTGACTTAAAGAAACAAAAATTTTATTGGTTGAAGGATGAACTACGATCTGGGCAGAATGAGCTCACGTGTTTTGGAGGAATGTTGTGGTACGCTTGGTGTTTGAAAAATTTTATAATAATGGGATCGCAAGCCGCTGATAGTACTGAAATATCTCTGTTGAAAATATAGTTTTTTTTTATTTCAATAATCTTACGGATCATTATTGTTAGATATTCATGTCTTTTGCAAGGGTTTGTTTGTAGACTACCAAATCTGATATAATGATTGAGTTGATTCATAACAAATGTAGTTTTATTAAACGTTTAATATTCGCCAAAATATATGAAATTACATAAATCATTTTATGTAATAAAGTGATTGTTGTATTTAAAAACGCGTTGAATTCTCGTAAATTTAATTTAATTTCTTTCCCGCGGCATCCACAGAATTTCATTTGAAAGCTTTTTAATATATACACGAATTAGCCCGTCGCGGAGTTATTTACAACGCTTTGGAAACAAATCGCCCGCGCAACAAAACCGCCATTCTTATTTATAAAGCTGTCAATTTCCAAGTCGTTTCGGGTCGGAGTGGAGGAATGGAGGAGTGGAGGAGCGGAGGAGTGGAGGAGAACGCAGATGCCCTTACGCTCGTAAGCCGGGGAAAAAACATCTTAAGATGGCGGCGCGAGAAAGGCTCCGAGCGCATTAAATTATTATGATTTATGTGTTTTAGTGAGGCCGGACGGTTCACCTCCTTAATTATATATGAAGGTTTAACGAACAAAGCCCCGATGGCTGTGGCATCTGTTGAGACGTCTTCGTCAACAGGCATTGTGCTCATCCGCCGCGTTTGTGCAGTTGTAAACACATCAAAGGAGTTATCTGGATATAGATCACCTTTGCTATTATCATAAAATCATTTCGAATAAATGTTATGTTCATCATCGATTCATCCACCGTTGTTTGTGAAAACTGTCTTGCAATCAATAGTCGTTACGTAATACGAAAACTTGAGTATACCTTCTTTTTTCTGAAACTACAAATTAATTTACTTCAAATGTAATTGTATAAAGTGAAGCATTATTACAACCTTTAAAACTTCTGACTGGATCTTAAAATTTTAGACATATTACGACTCATATATAACCACGCATTTTTATTATAAGCCACTTTGGTAAGATTATTTTATTACATTCGTTTTTGATAGTATATTCATATACAACAAAGTGTCTTCGCTAAAAAGGTCACATCTTTGACAGGTGAAGTTATTATGTACAATTGACAAGACATGCTTAAAAATAAAATTTTCGATATAATTTGTTCGAAAAATTTATGGATTCAACATTCACGAGGTTCATAAGGTTGTTGATGATGAAGCGTGATTCGCCCAGGATATGATCACTCTAATATGTTAACAGTCACAACACAGCGATGCTAGCGAGCGAGGTCACGGATACCATCCGTGGCCTAAAAACCAAATCCGCCCCGGGACTCGACGGCATCTCGAACAGAGT
>DWLS01003042.1:0-16605 GCA_018246255.1 Pachliopta kotzebuea | reverse complement strand
GGTAACCGATGAGATGACGGCTGATAGGCGAGACTGGAAGCGAAGAACATGTTGTGCCGACCCTACATAAAGTGGGACCAGGGCAGGAGAAAGAAGAAGAAGAAGAATGTATTAATGATTTAATTTAATATACAATACATGTATAAATATATTATTTTAAGTACGAGCAGAAATATAAGACAAACCTATTAAAACATAGTGTGTTGCTGACTTTTATAATTAAAGATTTTAGATTAAAAGTAATAATCCGAGTTTAGGTGATATAGTACATACCTAAGTATTTAAATTTTAATTGGACTAAACTTTTCAATTAAGCGTTTCCATTCTTCTTTCTACAATGGAGTGAAGTACTATGAAGTCTGAAAAAAATAATAATATTTTTTAAAGAAATCATATAATTCCAAACAACAGTTCCGATTACAAAAGCGGTTTCAGTTTCTAAATAGAGTGACGAAGTTTATAGATTTCATGTATAATGGACTCCTGGTGGTCACCTCCGTTGTTACTAAGAACATGCCACCCAGGTTGAACCCGTTGCACGGGGTCTCGCATTCTTTTTGTTATTTAATCGTGAACACTTCCTTGATTTTAACGAACACTAATAAAATTTCCTTTAAACTAACATTCTTCTCTCCCAAATTTGACGTGATGATAATATTTTTCATTACAATATTAATTTTATTAAACCATAAGATCATTAATTTTTAAAACGTATATGTAAAAATGTAAAATAGGCATAAAAAAAAAATTATTTTATGCATTGGAACATTATAAATAAAAATTTTAAAATGGCTAAGGGAATTTCATAGAAATGGATACAGAAAATTATATTTTTGATCAGGTATTATAAAGTGTACTTTCTCTTATTGTACCAAAAATAAAAGTATTATAGAAGACTTCTGAGAAAACATAAAGTTGGTTCATACAATATTAGTGTGGGAGAGTATTTCATCTTGTTTTTATAACAAAATTAATTAACACTAATTTATAAACGTAATGTAATTTTAAATAAACTGAGTTATAAAACAAAATAAGATTTGATTATGTAATATTATATTTTTTAATTCGTGGTTTAAGAAAATTGTCTACTTAACACAAATATGTATTGTACTATGCACTAGTACTCAGTATTCATCTGTTATAAAACAGAACCGACTGCTTTTGCGGTTAGTATAATATGTTTAAACGTTAACACCCATTGTACAAGCAAAGAAAAAGTTCGAGACGTCGTCCCGTGATAATTTTGTTTATAGCGAGCATAAAACAATGTTTGTTGTAAGTCATTTTTGGAATACGACCTCATCTCGGTCGCAGATAAATCGTCGACAATAAACCTAACACGAAGAGGCAGTAAAATTCTAATTTCAAGCAGAGCGCAGAGTAGTAAATAGGCTAACAACACTAAGTCGTGGATATTTATCCGGACAGAAAAAAACCTGTACATTACCACAGCTGGAATTCGCGGCCTTTTCTTACTAGGAGAATAAAGATCATAAACCAACAGGCTCACCATACGCACGTTTACGGTAGATTTTCTTTCACGAGACACATAAGCTTAAATTTGCGTCTTTACTTTCTAAGTCAAAGCTAAAAGTTTTTTATTTAACAATTTCAAATATTTTTGTAGGAAAAATACAACGCGCCTAATCTAAAAAAAATAAAATAGTTTTTTGTTTTCGAAATTAGTTGTGTTTATTTTTATTATTAAGAAAATTATTAATATGAGAAAATGAACCAAGGACTATCCATTTGATCGCCAAACTGTTGGCAACAATAATGACAAACCGACCCGTTCTCGCCGACTGTTCCCCTCGAATCAGTCTGAGCCAAAGTCGATATAATCTCTCAAGTCACGTTGTTCGAGATACCGAAACAATTATTTTAATTGTTCTATTCCTAGAAAGGTGTGGTGTTATATTCTAAATTATCCTGTAGATTATTTTTAGCAACTTAAAGACAATATTTCACTTTCGCCTAGATTTCAGTAACGTTAAAAAATTATTTAAACAATGTTTATGCTAATAATAATCATTTATATATGCATTTTTTGTTTTCCTTTTTCATTGTAATATAAAAACAAACATAAATATAAACATAATTTGTTTCAATTTAAAATTCTTAATGTTTTACATATATTATACACTTATGTACATAACGTGATAATAGTCCATCGATTATTTGACGAAGCAGGAAAACTCTCACGTCAGTTATTATTTTAAAAATATAATATATCTATTATTTTATAGTTGTTACATAAGAAGATTAGGTAAATGATATTCAAAAATCATAAATCGCTACCATTTCCTTTACTTTAATATTTGCTAGAACCAGTACATTAATTAGTTAAATACATTTCTAGAATTATTTTTTTTATCACGTCAATATAATATGTTATCATTGCTATTGTAAACATTAAACACCTATTGAAAGCTGAGTTAGAAGCATTTGCTCATTCAGAAATATGCACAATAACCATTAAGGAAATTATTATTATTGTTACAATTTATTCATAATTTCTTGTTTTATTTTGTAGGTAATTTAAAAAATGTACGTAAGGGTTTTAATTGATTTTCTAATAGTTGTGTATACATTTTACGTAAAACCACCAGCACATTTAGAAGTACATATTTAAAAATAATAATTTTGCTCCAAAACAGCAACATTAGTAGACTACTAATTCTTCCACATTTTTGTTCTTGTCTATATTGCTTTTGTTTGCGGTAATGATAAATAGAATGAAGCTTAAAATTTGTAAAGTTTATTCTGTAGATGTGTTTTCCCATTTCTACTCAAATAAGGTTGCTACCTGTTATTTTTTTTAGAATGATTGTGTTGTAGATTCCTTTTCGTAAAAATAGTTACATAATCAAAAGTTAAACAATTTTCTAAACTGCTTTTTACCTTAGAGTCTATTGTTATAACGATAATATTAAATGAAGCAAAAGCTTATGTATAGATAGGTACCATCAGTAATATTTTTTGTAATCGCCGCGTGAGGGTCATCGTCCGCTCGGAGGCTGGCCACATAGCGGACCTATGCGCGTGCACCTTCTTTCGTTACTGCCCTATACATATTTACTACTTTCGTTAACCCAGTGTGAATCTCGTTACGTATACAAACAGTACAACTTATGCTTGCTGATGCTCTCCTTTGGTGGCAGAACCTTCCGTAACAATTTTGATTGGCTGATGATGTTAATGCAATGCCCTTTTATTAAAAGCGCGACTGTCTTAGTAGGTATGACCGTAGTATCTATTCATACCGTCTAGCTATATTATGTAATTATTACGGTGTTCCGATTTGTTGAGTGTTTTAGCTAGTACAATTATTGGGGTAAAAGGACTTTATATAATATATCCCAAGGCAACATAATGTGGTGTAGTGTATGCAATCCTTACCACCGCCACATAGACTACTGTGCTACTCCCTGTTTCTATTCATATATGAAAAAATAATATCGCACAATTATACCCAAATTGCAATACTTTTATGTGAATCGATTGTCAAAACATACAGTAATTTTTAAGAATTAGAATAGTTATATTCCTTTGGTAATAATCATATTCAATGTTTGTCGTAGTGGCTACTGCTTTTCCCTATCACATTCTTTCTTTTTAAACTATCAGTGCAGGTAGATATTTGATATGTATATATATAACCTTTCTGAATATGATTGTAAAACATTATTCTCATATTAAAATCCACTCCTTACATCGCATTCATGTCCGGGAGTCGTTATCATCTTCATCCATTATTTGTATTTTTGATGTTACACCATCTCCTGTCTCCGGTTTCTGGCAAAGCATCGTTGACGTTGGAGTCTAGTGAGTGAGGGTTTTGTCAGATCAACGCGTGGTGCACCGGCTCTGTGACCTTTTTCCACTCTGCCAGTAACTACACAAATCAAAACTATTACGATACAATTAAATGTATGACAATTTGTTATGTATTTAAATAAATTTCAATAAAAACTATTTAATTTTTCATACATAAAATTATCTAAAATACGCAGAATTTATGTCGGATATCATTATTAATAATTTTTTGCGCGGGATTAAAACATGATTTCTGGTGAAGAGGGATTGTGGATGCTCCTCTCTATCTTGAACTCATAATAACTTTCTGCGGTTACCCCGTCTGGGAGACGTAACTACGGCAATTACTCATCTTCAACGAGAGAGGGTTCGATTGTTGAATGTCTATTGATGAGAAGATCCTTTTACTATAATTGTTATTTGCCAGTACGTAGCTATAAAAGATTTAAATTTCTGCAGTGTGCAGCTTTCTAACCTGGCCTGAAATTTAATATAGCAAAGGGCATCAGGGCTTCACGAAGTTCTGATCATTATTAGACTTACCTAAATGACGTCAAATTTTAGGGATTTTGCTAAAACATCTCATAGTTTTTTAAATCTTGTTAAATGTCCGTATCCTAAGAATTACCGTACATAAGTGCATTGTGTAAGATAAAGGTTACTGTTTTGTGAGTCACGACCAACGCCAAATTTTCACAAATTTGTTGTCTTCTGTAACGTAGACAACGACTTGATTATGGGATTGATAATACACGACGTTGATAATTTTATGTTCATAAAATGTTATTTTTTATGTCGTTAACGACAGATCGTTTATATATTTTTGTAAAAATATTTCAATCGTCTCTAAGTATTTTTAGCAGTATCTGTGCACCGGCTGAAGCAGACGGTTATTTCATTGAAAAAATGTAAAACTATTGATAATAATTATGTACATTTTGACTATTTGCAATAACTATTGACTATTGACACTAATACTGTATAAAAATATACTGTAATAAACTACTATAACTATTGACAATAATTTGTAATTCAACACTTGTAAGTAAATTTTTGACTAATAAACAATAACTCATGATTTCGTTATTGATAAAAAATATGTCTTTTATAAACATATAAACTTCGTCTTCTTCATCACATGGGTTGAAATTATGATAAATCATCATCATTTCAACCCATAGGATAGTATTATTCGCAATTAATATTTTATAAGCGGTCTTACTAAATAGTAATAGTAAATTTTTGGAGGATTTTTTTACTAATTGATTAATTTTTAATTATTAACTTATTCAGGGTTAAAATAAGTTAAATAATAAAGTTCCCTAATTACTATTATTACATAATTGTTTTACAAGACTAGAAAACAACAAAAAAGTAAATAAAGAGGTTTAGCTTCCCGTTCCTAATAAGAATTGCAAAGGAGTGGAACATCTTGCCGGCGACGGTGTTCTCGTCCAAATACGACGTGGGTGTCTTCAAGAAAACAGTGAACAGGATGTTATTAGGTTAGTACGTTTTACCGCCAATATTCCCTTCACACCCACCAGGTGGGCCAGTGGTGAAGCACTTATTTGGTTGGATAAAAAAAAAACATGTTTCGTTTTGTGTTTGTAATTGTATGTTGTATGTTATAAAACTAAACTTTAAATTTGTATTCATTCAAAGAATTGCACCTTCTATTTTTAGCTAACGTTATTATTATTAGTCTATGTCACGAGGCCAGCCAACCTCTGAGAGCACCGTCCGCGGCCGGCAGAGCCGCGGCGCGCCGGTCCGCCAGCTCTGTCCCGCGCGCGCCCCTTCCCTTCTTCCATCCATCAGTCAGTCAGTCACTTGATGATACGCGCGAGGGACGGTTGTATGCTTGAGCTCCTCACCCGACATTCACGCGGACAACTGGGTCACGGGGTTTGTTTTACATGGACGGAAGATTTCACCGTGCAGTGTTGTGATTGTCAGTAGTGATCATGTTAAATAATTAATGACAGTGCAATAAAAAACCAGCGGTTCTTTTGAAGTATCCGTGATGCGTGCGTGAGCGCAGCGCATGACGTGCTACGAAACGTTGAGAGCTTCGGCACCCGCCGCAGACGCCCCCATGGCGCACCACTTTGTCAAGTGGTGGCGCAACAAGTTTAGAAATGGATACAAAAAATTTAGTAGTAAGCAATCCAATTAATAATAAATATTCAATCAGACTGTTTAAAGGCTGTATTACGTTAACGTTTTGTATCAACTGTGTATAAACAATACTTTAACCATCAGTTCTAAATAGACAATTCTACTTAATGAACATACATTTATTTATAATTTGATCAGAAATAACCTTGAACTTGCTGATGTTTACATTTTCTATAGTGTAATATTGAATGTAAACATTATTTAACTCTTAACAGTTAACACGTTGACAACTAATTATATTAAATTTAAAAACTTCTACTATAATCGTTACTAAATCCTCTTTTCAAGCTTTTTAATTAACCTTAATTAATTATTGAAATAAAAAGACTAATTTATTTACAATTAAAAGGGTAAATTTAAAAATATGTGTTCATAGTTATTAATGTTTAAATCAAATAAATAGTAAATCATTAAATAGATAAATAATTAAGTGATTTTAGTAAATAGTTCACGTAGTTTGAAATTGGACTGATTGTACCGGTATGAGTTGGTACAGAAATTAACATACCAAGAAGAATTAGATAATATATCGATAAAGAAAATGAAAAAATCCTGTCATTGGAGTTACAGATGAAGGTAGTAAAATTATTTAATCGAAAAGTGGTTACATTAATAACTTTAATTTATATTTAGTAATTTAAATCATAAACATTTGCCTCTGTTTGAATTTTTTTTTTATTTAATGTATAAAAATTGTCCGAATTATTATTGAAGCAAATAACAGACAGCGTTCACTTCATTATTAATTAAAGAAGCAATAAATCAAATATTATTGCTATGGTATCTCCGAAACAGATTTGTAAATTAGATCATATTGCATGAAAAATGTTAACTTCCGCTTTCGAGATGTATCCATCCGGAGATGCTGACACTACTTCAAAGCAGATGCGGCTCGCTTTGATCTCCTTGTAGTTAGTGAGGAACTACGCTACACGTACGCCAAACACTTCAATTAGAATGATACCTACATTTTTCGTTTTTGTGAGTTTTTGCACGGACGTAGAGTCGACGGAGAAGTGTGTGTATAATATAGTTTTATATGAAAACCGAGCCGCTTATTTGATTTGATTAAATTCAAAGAGAAAAGTTGAAAGCACGTCGCCGAAGCGGAGACAATGATACCTTTTATTTCACATCAAAGACTGTCCCCGCCCTTGGTTTAAGCTCTGTAGTGCGTATATAGCACGCTACAATTTATAGTGAGCGGCGGATACAAAGAAATTTTTGGAGATGCTGCCTCTTTGTTGCATAATTTAGGGGGCACACTGCGTTATTTTTTATTGTTATTAGACTCTGGGAGATTTGTCGGAAGCAAAACTCATTTCGGTTTATTATCTTTTTTAATGTTAAACCTTAAGTTTCAATGTATTTTAAAATTCTTACACTCGAAAATAATAGATTTCTCTAATAATTTATAGCATACGGAAATTAAATACAATTTCATTTAAAGTATTATTGATCGTCTGTCATACTCCATACTAAACACCTATTTATTTTAAAACAAAAAGAAATACTAAGAATGTTTTTGTTAAAAATTAAGTAAGGATTTAGTATGATATAATCCTTAAAGATGTTATATCCTAAAAGATATTATATAATATAAAGTATTGTTAATCTAAAAATATCACCTAAAATATACTTTAAACGATGCTTTAATGACATTAGTGTGGTTCGATAATAATTATTCTTTTCATAGACTTTCATGAACATTGTTTTTCTATGGTAAAGTTTTTGTCTTTTTTGCAGCGGGGACCTTTATAATTATGTACAATGTTAAAGTTTATTCCTGTATTTGTACTACGTTTATCAAACTATACTCAAATAAAACGTACGTACTCATGCGTTTGTGTAACTCACATTAAGTGTCACCGTACCCTCATTATTCATGGCTCAAGTTACTTAACTTGTATCTCACATAGTATGTTTTTTTTTTTCTTACAAAACTACTGTAGTCCGCGATTTATAAAGCGATATAGGTGTAGTAATAAACTTCTTGTAACTGCCATTAAATGATTATAGTAACATAATCAATATTATTACCTTAAGATTTCTGTTGATCAGTTAATATCAGTACGCACATTCTTTATCATCTATCGGCACGAAATACAAACTACTGTTAAATTTGATCACATTGACACCTTGTGTGTAATATAACTTTTTTCTAGAACTAAACTTTGATAACGAAAATTTCACTAAACGTTCGTCTTATCCTTCGTTCCGAGAAAAACATTTTAGCTTCTGTTAGTAGTACGTCATATAGGTACTTTTTGGTAGAAAAAAAAAATGTTAGCGGCAGATGCGGGATGGGATGGCAGGCATTTAAGCATTGAGCCGATCCGCTCTCGGCCTTCCAGGAAACATCTGAACAACCGCCCAGCGCCGTCTTGCAAGGGCCCGCTTGCTAGCATTACAAAACCCTTTGTAAAATGCCGACCTAACTTCTTTTAATTGTGTATGGATCGATTTATTTAACTTTACATTTTAAAATTAAAATCACCGTGAACATTACAATTCGTTTTTAATATATTAGACGCTAGAGATACGAATTCCGACAAAATGATTTATTATACTATTGTTTCGATATATAACTTAATACTATCATATATTATATTGAGCCAAGATCGGACTAAGTGACGTTTCTAAGAGAGGGCGGTGTCCAGGAATGGACTGCCGTACACTTTTGATGAAGATGATGAAAAATACCTGCCGCTTTTTCTCTGACACTAGCAAAATCAGTGCAAATTGCATTTCTTAGCCATTTCTCCCAAAAAATCAAGTGTAGATGAAAGAGCGTAACACTTCTTCTTCAAGGTCGGCAAGGACGTCGGTGATAACTTTTCATGATGTGAATAACTTATACCATTGTTTGCTTACTTTTCCTAGAAAAAAGAAAATTTATTGTATTCTTAAGTTTTGCACGCCTTTTATACATAGTATTATTTTATTGTGTGGGCAAACTGTATTAAAAACTGCTGAACATTAAATGTTCTTTTAAGTCTGAAACGTCTTTATCGCAAGACTTTTTTTTTTCGCGCGGGGGAATCATCGCTAGACTTCCATTGACGATATGCAATATAATATTAATTCAATAATTCGTATTGTTATTAACGGATACACTGATTTACTAATTGGTCTTGAAAAAGTATATGTTTCTTCGACTACTAATCTCGTGGACATTGTGTAGTCTATATATGAATTTATTTTGAATGAGAGTTTTACTCCTAATAATGCCTCTTCCCGTTTTTCTTAGCAATTTACATAATCGATGTAAAAAATGTATTTACATAATTTTTTAAGATCCAGCATAATTCAGATTTTCTGTATTAAGAAAGCAAGTTTTAGTTGTTAATATCTCTAGAGGGGCTATTGATAACTCACTAGTCTCATGCTATCAAGAGTAGGGCTATAGTAACCCTTATTTGTTGTATGAAGCTATGATGATCTTCTGGCTCACGGGCTCTGATGGAGGAAACGTCACCTCTCTCTGAGTTAAACTTAAAAATTATGACAAATACAGGGTGCTAGGGAAGGCTTTAGCCCTTGCTGGGGCGTGTTTCGACATAATGCAGCTGGGCTCTAGTGTGTAAAAATCTTACGTAACTCCTATTTCTCACCGGAAACTAAATTTCTTTCGAAGATTCCATAACAAAAAAGTGGAGATTCTTTTACTTTTGCGATAAATAATTGTATATAGGTTACAATGACTTAAAAACTATATTATAATAAGCCTTAAAATTGTATCTGTTTCAAATTTGCCCTATAAATGGGTTTTCTTATATAATATTAATTCTACTAACAAATGTTATAAGTAATGAAAATGGTTGTGATTTACAATTTATATCAACAAATTGTGAATCACAACCATTTTCAAAAAGATGTGACGAGTCGATAAAACAAATTTATTGCGATGCCTAGACAATTTCGCGTAAGTTGTAACACCAATTGTTACAGCATTTTGTTATAATTACGATCAGATTAGGAGACTCCTGCCGATTAACGTTAATGTTTAAGCATTATGTCAATTATCTGCAAATTTCATTATTTTGGAACGAATACTAAAGTGTATTTATAATCAATATATTAAAGTAAAGAGAATAGATAATACTGTTAATATTTAGAATTCATATTAGATCATAATAAATCGTGCTAATATTTTTATTGCTCGGCCAAGGCTGTTTTTACCTTTCCTTGTTTTTTGTCCTGTCCATATTACATAAAGTATATTTATAAGTTTTCTACATACTGAAAGGAAGAAGTATTGATATATGTATTTTCTATTATTATACGTATTTGTTTACTTCCGAATTGGTCTTCGGAAGAGTCAAATCAGAAACGAAAGAATCGCCGGTCACGTTATAGCTTTTTAATGTTTTTTTTTTCAATACAACTGTACTTTTTATAATAAATATCTTTTCATCGGTTACATAGGTTCGGTTTACTACGTTCACAAAGTTCAATCTATTTACGATATTGCAACGTGCATGGTGCTAAATACGATAAGTTATAATCTATTTCTGTATATGTTCGTGTTGCCGTGTGGTATGTTCTGAATATTTACGGTACATTCCATTCTAAAAGGACACCAGTATACATTTAGAAAATTATATTATCTACTTTTATGGACAAATTTTACAGCAAACTATTTAGCTGATGCCCTTAAAATATTATTTAATTTTGCGTTAGATTTAGCAGTTATTTTCTTAATAAACATATTCGATTGATACTTTGTTGGAGTAAATCAAGAGTTATGTATACTACTAAAACCCCATGGTGGTCATACCCTATTACGTTACGAGGGGCCTGGTTTCCTCCTGCAGATTGACCGGTAACCCTCTGTACTACGTATAAGCACCTCCTAGGGAGTCGCGTAACCGTCCCAACTACCCTATGTCACAACAGAAATACGACTTCACCTTGTTACGGTGTAATATTTTAAATGGTTATAAATTATTAAAATTTAATGATTAACTGTAAAAATTTACTCGTATTTTTCTAACAAAAGATTTTTACGTTATCCTCCACTTTATTGTAGCTCGCCCCAAAACTGTTTTAAGGCCTGCAGGTGTCAGCTAACCCTTTATATATTTATGTTTTTCTTTGTAGTTGGGACCTTTGAAAGTGAACGCACGGACACAGAGGAATTGGTTGGACGTGCGGCGTCACAGTGCTCGGCGCCCCCGGACCTGTTGCCGAGCGAGGCGCGCGCCTTACTCATTCCCTCCACACCGCCACCGGTGTCCACGAAGGCTCACGAACGTAATAGAGCACCCTCATCGCCACAGGCGTCTGACTTGCAGGACGAGAAACAACCAAGATTACGGTTCGAGGTAAGTGTGAAAAGTAAAGTAAAGAATATAAAAACTGTTTTAAACAAGCTTTGGCTTTTAGCTCCTCTTTTATTATAAGAACACCAATTGTTTGGGATAACTTTCTGCAGCCAGTGTTCTTAGCCAAATTAGTCGTGAACGTTTTCAACAAAAGAGTTGATACATTAATGGTTGGATTATCGTCAAACACTAAACTTTTAAAAAAATTCATTAAGTGTAAATTTTGCTTATAAAAAATTTATTTAATACTGCATATAAATAAAAAAAAAAAACTGAAAATTTGAATCACTGTAAAGCGACGTTATTGTTCATAACGAATGTGACGTAAGATACCATGTCTACAAAGGCGGTGGTCAGGAGTTTGTGTATTGTGTAAGGACGTTTGAAATATTTGACGTTGTCTATGCGATGACGTCATCAGAGGCGAAAAAATGGCGGATGTTTAAAATACTCGTGTCGGTTGATCTTTCAACTTTTTTACGCTATGAATGTTCCCTAAAACGGTGTAACGTTTTACTAAACTTGTTATCATGTTGAAATAATTAAAATGTTAATATCTGATGATGCATCTTGTTCTACATACACAGTTCCGTGAGGTTTTCTTTAAACCCTTTGACAAAGGTGCCGGTCGATGAATATACATATCGAGCTCCGCGCATAAATGTTTTTAATTATAAGTACTGGTAAATAAACTATAAGTAGTTTCTGATGGGACACATCATCTGGGTAACATATAATAAATATTCTCTAAACAAACGAAATTTTAATACATTAGAGACGTGAAGTTTCGTCTTTTGTACTGATATTTATTGGAAAATTTAAAAAGAACATCTGCCTTTAAACAATACAACGTATGAGTAACTGGTTAAAGTTGCAAATTTAATGAAAGTAACACAATGGCTGTTAATAACAAATTATGTCTTTTGTGAGCTAATATCTAAGTGTTTAGGTTATGTTTTTGGTATAAATTTGTTATGAAATTCGTAGTTTCTTCCACATAATTAATGTTTATAAAATACTCTAGTTTGGAAGTACGTATTATTTTGTAAACAAACAAGCTAAAGTAGGGTAGAGACAAAATTACAAAAAATACTGCATGCTTCTTTGCGATTGTGATTTTAGTTGAGTTGACAAAGTAGCTTAAATTTTAGTTTGCATTGTTTACAGGAGCTGACATGCGACGTGGAGCTGAAGCATCCGGAGCCGTCTAAACAACAGCCACTTCAGTTCTCCTTCACACTTTATGACCTCGACGGCCACGGTCGTATGACTAAGGATGTAAGTATGAAGTCAACACACTTAGCGATGCAAATATCTATATTGGACGTTTGTTATTGAATTTTAATCTTCCATGACATAACATTACAATACTTATTTAATTATACATTTGATTTATTAACAAAAAAGAATAATCACTTAAAACCCGAATTTTTTAGTTGTTTATGACATTGTACTTTATCGAGTCTAGGCGCTTTCAATCTGACTTTTTTTTAAAAAAGTCAATCTAAAACGTTATAACTTCTTTTTAAGAGAATTTTAAATAGTTCAGTTACAATAATAATCAAACTTCTCTTAATATTTAACAATTATTGTATCAGATAAATAATTTTTATTTTTGACTAATCACAGGATATAGCAGGTATCGTGTCAACCATATATGAATCCATCGGAAAGTCGGTGACTGTTCCGCACTACGGATCAAAAACAATTCAAGTACGTCTAACAGTTGTACCCGAAGATGGACGGACCAGAAGTGAACGGGATAGGAGAGAGGCAAGGCGGAGGCGCAGGCGAGAACAGGCCCAAACTGCCCCAGTCGATCGCGACAATAGCGACGATGAACATGAGAGGCTTTCGTTTGATGATGATGCTTCTTCAAAGTCCTCTTGCTCTGGAGACCGAAGGCCGCAGAGAGCGCCTCCTCCTAGATCCAAACCACATAGACATTCACGCAGAGAGCATCGGGAACAGAAACACAATAAGAAACGTTCGGGAAGCCTGCAGAGACGGGAACTACTTGAAATCATTCAGGCTAACATGGAAAAGAATCATCTGAGCTTTCAAGCTTCGAGGTTAGTAGTATTTATATTAAAAAGACACTTTTTTTCCAACGAAAGACGAGACGATTAAAAGTTCATCTAATTCTAATAGATACGGCTGCCCCTAATACTGGGGGTGATATACAATGAATCATATTGCATCTGTCATTTTGAGACACGAGATGTCTTGTTAAATTATGCTATTTTAATTTTTTTTTTATTTACAGAAAGCCCAGTGACCCTGTCGCCAACGACGATGATATTCCAAGCAAATATCAGAAGCATCGTAACAGATCGCACACCGTGAGCGAGCGGCCCGCGTATGCTTTTCACAAGTTAAAATCCGAAAACTCGGGCAATGGCTACTTGGATTTAGCTAGCGGTGGCGACTCCAACCTCTGCAGGTACGATCGTTATCTTCACGCCGTCATATGCTCATCCGCTCGACACGCGCACACGGGCTATCATCAGAAGCAAGCGCAGCCACGAACACGAGCCCACGCGAACAAACGTTCGCGATCGCGCGATATGCCTACACAAAACCACGCCTCACAGCAACAACCCAGAGTGTTACAAATTATATTCTTATAGAACATAACAAACGGACATTCTCGATCTCGACGTCTCTGCCCGCTCTATGATTTTTTTTTAATATTATGGACAATAATTAACGTGGTTACCAAGTTATGAAATGAAGGCGGCACTAAAAACATTTATTGGATTTTAAAGAATCATCTGTTATTGTAATGTTATAATGAATTAAAAAATATCTTTCGCCTGACGTAGTGCTGGTAGAGCCTTTACAACGTAGATCAACGAACTGGATGGTCAGTGAAGAGATCTTTGATAACAATTTCTCCCCAGCTGTCTACTTCTAACAACCGATAATAATATTTAAAAGATATTAAGGAGAATTATCAATGAATTATACATGCAGCTTGTACATTTAATGAACTGCTGATATCAGTATTTTTTACACAATAGATAAGTGTAAGGAATTTTATAACAAACAACACAAATGTATTTGACCTTAAATTACATTGCTGAAAAGGATTTTGATATGGTTTTTGTTGCATAAGACATCAATATTTGTAGCCAAATGTTACTATCTGTAATTTTTTTAAATTTCTTTTAAATGGTCATTTGCTATTTAGGGTATATTATTAAAGTGCCTTAGACTGCATTATGTATTAAACATTTATGAGCTACAGTCCTCTAGACTGACCATTTGCTATAACATAAGATGTTAACAAAGAAGTTTGTATAATACAATATGTTAGATGTGAAAGCTCATTGTAGATGTTAATATTATGTAAAAAGAACTCATCTGAGAGTTCATGGACTGATATTTAGCTCATAAGATTTAGCACCTCTAATGACACAGCTTGATATTGTATGATAAAATTAGTTTAAAAGGTTTTCAAATGTGCCCTCATGTGAAATTTGTACAAAGTGAGATTTTTTCGAACCTATTCGATTAGCACTGTTCCTGATGTTTGTACAACTTGCAACAAAGGGTATTTTTAGCAAGAATAGTAGCTAATATCTATGTGGAATTGAGTTTAAATGTTAGCCTATTGTAGATGAAAAAAAAATGTACTTAACTGTTTTCATTTCTCGTATTATCCCATCGACTGCAAAGGGAAGTGGTAACATCTGACCTTTTTATTTTAACTGTTTTGTTATTACTACCATCAGTATTTGTTATTGTTAGAAATGGATGAATCTCTAAAACTTTTTTATCTACCTCTAATTTACTTTATTAGATTATAATAATAATTTATTTCAAAATCTTTATCTATTAAGTGATTAAATTTAAGTACCTGTTTGTGATAATTCCTTCGGTGATTTGGTGATTGAATGTTGTATTGTTCCATTTGTGACACCCATCAATGAATTGTAGCTTTCATTCGGTAATGAAATGACGAAGTGGATTATAATTTTAAGTGATTTTGTTTTCTTAATGTGTCTCAAGTGTGAACAATAGTTTCCATCAAAATGTACAGTATATAAAATGCACAGTCTTGTCAAAAGTATTTATTATAAAATATATTCATGACATTGAATCCTTGTTTTTGAATTTAACATAAATTACTTTCCTATTCTTTTCATCATAAAGAATATGCTGATTGTACAGAAGATCATTATTAAAGCAGTTAAAGCTATGGTGGTTTCTTTTGGTAATCCACACTTGTTGACTCTATAAGAATCTGGTGATATTGATACCTGAAAAGAAACATTAAATTAAGTTAATTTTGTAAAAGTTCTCTTAGTCATTGAGGTAACAGGTACCACCGAAACTGATATCTTCCAGGAACTGTAGTTTGTGTGATCTTGTCGCATTCAAAAATCCCTGCTTGCCAGTGTGTTGAAGAGACGTGACTTCCTTGTGAGAGACAGTTCCGAGCCACAACTCTCAGAACATTAATATTGACATCGTTTCATTTTCACATTAGATATCATAAATAGACAATATTAACTTGGGAGCCATACCAACATGTACTTCGGGTCACGTCTATTTCTCCACGAAAATGATGGCACCGAATATTCTAAAAACTCTATTTTCTCGAAAAATTCATAAGAATGGTGAATTAAACGTCCATGATGAGTATGTCCTCCAAACACCGCACGAGGCTTTAACTTCGTTGTTAAATATTGTGTGGCTTCTTGAGATAATGCATCTACTTTCAGTCTAAACCTTTTATTTTTCTCTTGCAAAGGAGGGGAATCTGGTTCTGTACATTTTGCATCAGATAACCGATACAATGGAAAATGCTAAAAGTTGACATAAAAGTAATAATATATGCTCTAAATTCATATATGATAGTAGTTATGTCATTACTTGCCTGCAATATAATAGGCCTTGAATAATTCACTCTGACTTGTACATTTTTGCAAAGGTCTATATTTTTAGCACAATTCAAAACTTCTAAAATGGATGTAAAACTTTAATAAATTGCCCATTCAGTTTTTTTCCAAGAAACTAAAATTTTTGTGTACCAAATGGATCTAAAACTAATTAAATAGCTTCAGATGCAAATGCCATAGAGTATATTATTTTATACCATATAAGTATATCCTTGGACATGTAGGAAGAATGAATGAAAGATATGAAAGAGTGCACGGTGGGTGGGGTTTTGGAGATCGAAACCAGGAAGGCGAAAATTTATTGCAGGCGGCCTTGGCTTTTGACCTTGCCATTGCCAACACATTTTTTCAGAAACGGGAGCAACACCTAATTA
>DWLS01003041.1:0-16606 GCA_018246255.1 Pachliopta kotzebuea | reverse complement strand
GCGATAAGACCGCCTTTTGTGAAAATCCTTATGTACTTTCTTTTTTTGTAACTCTGTGATAGTGCACAATAAAGTATTTGTCCATGAGGAGAAAAAGTTGCAGAAAATAACTACCTAGAGGACAGACAAATAGTTGTCCAGGGTATTTCTGAAGTAACTTCCAAGTATTTTTTCTGTACCATTTTGTTACACAGTAATTTCATTCTCTCGAGTATATTCTCTCGTGAATTTGTTTCCTTTACATAAATTCATTACTTTCTCACATTTAATCTATGTTCTTGCATTTTGTAAACAAATATTAGCATAATATATAGCAATAACAGCTCCGGTCATGTATCCAACATTGATGCTGTATCTGAGCTTCCATTTTGGTGAAATACTAACGATAATTAATGAAAAAGCACACATCAGATAGTAATTAACGATAATTAAGATATGATGTAATTATAACATGCATTTTGTTTCAATTTGTTATTACAATAAAGTAAAGAGATATTTAATTATCTATATTTCTATTTCCTTTATCTTGGTTTTTTGTTTCGAGGTGCCGACGAGATGGGCAAAGCGTTCACCTGATGGTAAGTGATACCATTGCCCATAACAACGCTGCCTTAGTTAAAATGGTATATACAGCACCACATTGCGCTAGTCGTATTAAGACATGAGGTCTTAATCGTTACCCTAGTAATTTTACTAGTATACAGCACCTTTTAAACCGGAACACTGTAATGATCGTACATTATTATTTGGCGGTAGAAATAGGAACTGGAGAGGTACCTACCTCGAGGATCTCCGGCAACAGAGACCTACCACCACCACTATCTTTAAAATTGACTCAGACTATAATATAAAGAAATGTCATGAATGAAATTTTATTAGTAGAACCGGAAATTAATAATTTGAAATATATAACAAATTCTTCACTTCTGTTCATGTAGTATTAAATAAAATAATGCTTGAGCTATCATTGATGTATGAAGACGAATAGGTAACAATCACAGGGTACCTTCTTGAAACTGAAGTTTGTTGTAATATAGCTATACCAATCAAGCATTCTGCATGAGCAAAACCGCCGTCATCGCTAGTTATATAAAATGCAGTACAACATTTTTAACAGATTTTCATTATTTAATTTACTATTTATGTATTGTCATTATTGCAAAGCTTGATTGAAAGAGATTCGTCGATTCATCTACGAAAATTTGTTCAAGATAAATGTTTTCTTAGTTATCATTACTTGATGATTCAATATTTAAAAATTTAATAAATAAAACAATAATAAATCATAAGGAATCTTAGTCCCGCAATTAAATGGTATACAGTTAATGTTTATGTAGCCTTTGCTTTGCGGAAAAAATCAACATTCCTTATTTCACCTTGAAAACCCCGCATCACTAATGTGAAGTGAATTTAAAGTTATAATTATAAAAGTAACTGTTGCAAAAGCGTGCAATTAATAAATTAGTTTGGTTCATATGTTGAAACTAAAACTTGTAAAGTAACTGTTATAAACTGATTGGTTTCTCATTAATTTTAAATGTTACATTTGTCTTTAATATTGGAACTTGAATAATCACTATTTTATTTCCAAAAGACATTAATCATCAAAATAAGTAGTCTTAAATGCATTGTTCATTTTGTTTCATCAGTTTATAAAAGTTTAGAAAAAACCCTTATTACGTAGCTTAGAAAAGAAATGTAATATGAATAAAAGATAGGAAAAATTAAGTTAATATGATCTGTTGTACTGTACTTGATTTTTTGCGAAAATTATTAAGTTATTACTTTTTTATTTTAGCTTCTACTTCGATGAATTTCTTATACGTAAAAGCTTTTAAGCAAGTTTTTAAACTTTAAATTTCTTTAAGACCTTAAATTTCAATTATTTTCAGAAATTCTGATATTAGAGGATTAGTACGAGTTATCGTTCTAACGATAAGGTTCGTTATATCAGAGTGATTAAAATCTATAGATTTATGAAAGATAATTTCTCAACTATACTTATTAAATCGTAATAGCTGCCAAAATGTAAATGCCGACAACGAAAGAAAATGAAAAGTGTAATTTGAAGAAAAAATCAGTACTCTGATGCAAATTATGATAAAACGCTTTAGAAATCACCAAGAGACGAGATAAGGAGCGTAACGAGATAATAGTTGCGAATCCCGGAATCGTTTCCATAAAATTAGAATAGGAATTGTTAAATTAAAAAGAAATTACAAAATCATTTTCGTCTGTTTGTTTATATTACATTTTTGAAACGAATAAGTCAATAAGTAGTAGACATAGTCTTGTATACCCTTTTTAAAGGTGACCAAAGTGATTTAAAATCCAACACAAAATTAATAAATCCTTTAACTATTTCTATATTCATATTAAAATATGAAATTCTATATTTTCCTAAAAAAGACTATTTATGCTTAAATATATCTTACTCACGAAATAGAATTTTGTTGTATTAGAAATTTTGTGTTTCGTTTTGAAAATAACAAACAGTAAATACGTATTTAGTGATCAAAATAATATGAATAACGTTAGATTAGAATCTTATTATAATCTCTAGAATAAATTTGGTACATATTTAAATAAAAGTTTTTGATTCGCCAGATTGGTATTTTTAACTCAATGAGTCTAATTATGATTTTCATCGCGCTCGTCAAGCATAATTTTCTCTTCAGAAGAAATTACATTATTTTCTAATTAACTGCAGAATTCATCTACAGTACGATTAACGGACCAAAATTAACAGGTTTCTTTAATTTTACTACATTTTAATAGTTATGTTTATGTGCTCAAGATCAATTAGAAAATGTGTTAGGCACTATAATTAATGATTACATTTATAAAGTTATATACTAAATACTATTAAAAATTTAATTCTACTTAAGACAATTATATATTTCTAGGAAATAGTGTCGTAGAAGAGTCTGGAATGAGCGATAATTTACAGTTTAATTAAAATCTACGCCCACTGGAGTCAGTCGCTGGAGTAGGGACCGCTGCTACTAAATTAATGCGTCACTAGTGATTATTCAATTCGTGATTTTAAATTTTAATGATTCTATCGAACTTTTGTTAGTCATATCTCTGAGCAGAAATTAAAAAGTTAGGTAAGTATTTTTTTTTTATTTTCTTCCTGGGCTAAATTTAAATTACCTCTTTTTTATTATACATCATAGCCTTTCTCTCCTATCGTAGACCTTCGAGATACTTTTTAAGGAATTCTTCATTTTGTGTTGATTTTTATATAAAGCTGTCAATATAGATAATATGGCAGCATCTCTATGCCATTCCCTATCCTAGCATTCCCTTTGCCAGGTAGTCTATAAACATTGTCAGGTAAGACAGTAACTGGTGACAGTGTTGCTCTAAAAAGGCACATCGTTTCGCAAGGTGATAATAAAAATTTTTGTGAAAATTATCCATTTGTCTGTATGACTTGTTCAGATGCTTTGTTAAAAAATTATGTATCGATACTGCATGAACTTTATTTGCATAGTAATAAAAATTACATCTACTGAATTATTTTAAAAATTTATTACTGCAATACTTAAATCATAATAAATAATTTCAGTGACATGTTGTTGTATTGGATGATAAAGTATAATTTAATGTTATGATATCGAGCGGTAAATTGATTTCCCGCAACAAGTATTATTCCGATTTATGAAGATTAATGTTATCGGCAGCTTAAATTCAGGGCAAATTCGTCAATGCGAATTAAAATGCTTCGTGTGATCTAAACATATTTAATTTTACATATCGAAGCCGAGATTTTAAAACTGTTCATGTGATTTTACACTATCGGTATAGCACAAAAATTTACTTAATTTCTAAATTCTAAAATATAATACAAAAGTTTACGCGCATTTCAACATACATTAACATTATGCCTTTAATCTTATTAAATTTTAATGATTGATATACAAACATTTTGATAAATTGTGAGTTTAGACAGTTTATTTGTACTATTTGAAAATCAGTGCATTCTTTTATAGCGATAAATGTCTTTGTCCAAAATTAGTGTAGTAATTTCTGTTTCGCAGTTACCAAAATAAAACTACTAAGTTTTAATTTATAATCATTGTGTTTGTTTTTTCCTACATAAAATAACTAACTAATATATTTAATTCCTTGATGCACGCTACCTTGCTTCAGCGGTTTTTCGGAAGAACAACATAAATAGAATAAGGAGAGGAGACGATGGCTTTTTATGCTAGATTAAGCTAAGCATCATAAAGCTAACTAAACTTTTAGCAGGAACTAAGCCTTAAAACCGTAGTTTACTAAGACTTCTTAAGATTAATGATTTAAAGCTTGAAACTAATCTAAACTTTAACTCACTTTGCAAGCCAATTGAAACTTTTAATAGATTATCTGCACATGCATGAATTTAGACGCAATATAAATGTAAAATTTTAACACGAAGTCTACACAACCTATTAGAATAAAGTGTTGTGAATCTACATCGTAACTTTAACAAAAAAGGCAAAATAATAAAATCTTGTCGTTTTCTGAAGAAAATAAAGCTTTATCACGTACTAGAAGATCAAGTAGGCGATGCCTTAGTACTGTCTTAACATACTACCTAAAAAATCTATGTCCATCTTTACTTGTATTTGCTAAATATCAAAGAAGTGTATTACTTCTCAGTAAAAATTAGAGCTCGTCATCAGGCAACTCATCTGTTTAGGTGATCAGACGAAACCAATAGAAAAATAATATATTTTGAGATTACCTTATTCACAAAGACAAATACCTCAACTTTATTTTTATTAAAAGATATTTTTTAATAAAAAAAATGAAAAGGCTCGTCGTCGTACTCTTTAACTTGGCAATCGATCAATCATTTAAGTACAACCGATAACAAGAAAAAAACAGAAATCTGTCGCTCGTCATTCAGATCTACATAAATATTCTTACAACGTTTGATTTTTATACAACGAACTCGCAAACATATTTTTTTTATAAAGTTGGAGACAGCTGAAATTAGAAACTTGTTCAGTTTACTGCCATAATTGCTTTTAGGATGTTTTCAAGCGGAACTCGTTAAATCAAGAGCATTTGTAGTGCGCATCTTTAAGTGAAATAGACTTGGTTCAAGACAGTGTGCAGTAAATTGCACAAAGAGAATTAAATAAACGGCTCAAAAGCAAGAAAATATTCCCGCAATGTAGCCAGTCTCCTCCGTCAAGTGTTTTTATTTGTTTAAATTATTAAAAAACGTTGAGAAATCTTAATTCTAAATTTAATTGTAATCAAACTTAAAAAACTCGCGGAGCTTAATATTAAATATAGAGTCACATTACATTCACAGTGGAACATTACAACTATTAAATAAGTACGTACATTATTCGTTATTACGAAAATTTGCTGCTACCAATTTTGCTTATGAAAGGGTAAAATTTAATAAATTAAGTATCATAACTTGGTCCCGTATAAATTATCGATAATATGATAAGTTATTAATATTTAGATTCTGTGCTTCGCCTAAACCTTAGTAGATGCATTTTAAATGCGTTAAATATTGTTAGTTATTTCTTATTTCGTGTGAAAAATTGTTATAAGATAAAAAGAATAGTACATCTAGGTACTAATTCTTAATTCACTTTATAAAGAACTTTAAGTTGTTTTTTATATCACCGGTTCACATTAAGATATTCATGCAGTTGAGTTAAAAACCGGAGAGATATTATACAAGTAATTTTAGTATGACAATATTTCAACATGTATTTTATTGAAATATTTTTTAACAATTCAAAAAGTTACATGAATAACTTTTGTTACATTATCAAAAAGCATATTAGAGTAAGATAGAAATATTCTAAAATTAAAACTCTTTCTGATGCTTTAATTAGTTGAAGAAAATTCGAAGTTGAAGTTACGAGACGAGCTAACTCTTTGAATATGCAAACTAGTTACAATATCCTCACAAAGTTGTCGACTGACAAAATAGAAGTATACTGAAGGAGTTGTTTTATGTACATATCACTCACAATAGGCATTGCAAGAATTTTGATAAACTAGTTTCACTTTGTGTCTCTTGAAAGTGGGTCTGGTCTTATTTTAGGATTTAGTGGTACAAAAAACCCCCAATTACGTTAAGAGGAACTAACCTGGCAATGAACGAATTGTGTATTGCTGCTTAGATGTACGGAGAAGAAAAGGCGCAGCCCAAGACCAAGTCTGTGGTAACCCTACGTGGCTTTTTTACTATGTGAAGTAACGAAAGCGAACCATCCCATTTCTGAATTACATTGGGAGTAATGCATTCAACCAACCTCTACTATTTTTATTAAAACGAATAAAAGTATAGCATTAACGTTTCAAAGAGTGCCTAATAGTCTCTTTGGTGTTCTTTTTTGCATAATAGCCTTCCAACCGAAACCGTTATCTATGGAAACTGTTTTTTTAAAAATTCAACGTTAATTTTGTTTGGCCTTTATTTATTTCAATCTCATTTTACAGTTGCCTTTATAACGAAACATTGCTTTTTAAAAATTAATGATTATGGTTCATACGTAGTGTTTTTAAGCGCTGCTTTAAAGTTTTCGTGTAGATTAAAAACGTAATAATAAACGATTACCTCAATATTACGATTATTCCTTGACTGTTTAGAGATGATGTTACTTTTTCTCTGCCAGTAGAAACATAACAATGTTAATTAAAAACTTTCACTTTCGAGTTGTTGGTAAAACAAGTTTTGGTTTTAGTATTGTCTTAATTTTTGAAAATACTGTTAACCGGTTGGGAAGCTGTACTTTCAATATTTTGAAGAGAGGCTACTGAAGCGTAATTCTTCTACAAAATATAATTTTCCTTGTCTGCAATGAGCGGCAATTTTCAATTTAATTAAAATATACGCCCGCCGAAGTCAGTCGCCGGAGGCTGCCTGCAAAATTAACGCGTCGCTAGCCATTATGTAGCCAATGATTTTAAATCCAATTTATAGAGCGCTGCCGCCATTGTTTACAATCTAGGATTATATCTTTGCTACACAATCTACAACTCAGCTGATAAGTTTAGGTACAGAATATAAAATTATTGCGTTTTATGTATATAATAATAAATAATACTTAAGGAAAACAGTAAACACTTCTAGTTTCATTAATAGTTTGTGGATTTTGTACTAGCAGTGCTACGCTTCTCTTACGTCTTCAAATTGCAACACAGTAATGTTTACACACTACTTGGCAGCAGAAATAGGTGCTACGGGTGATGTCTGCTAAGAGTTGTACCATATATGTGTGTCATTTTGTATTTCAAAGCAACGAGAGCGGAGCTGACACAGAACATAATATTGAAAGCCCTATCGAAAAGATTTTACTTAAAAATATATGAATGAATAAATGAATGCTTTTGGAAGCTTAGCATTATAAAATAAAACTGTAACCTTCTGCTTCAGTTTGAAAAACACATTTGCAGTGAAACTGTAAGGCTAAAGTATTTTTTATTTGATCACGTCGGTAACACTTAGAATTGCTTCCTTGTTCTTGTATCGTCAATTCATATTAAAAGAATTAAAGAGCAATAGAAATTATTGTTGTCTGTTTTATTATCAATTAATTTTTTTTAAACAAAATGAACGAATTGTCTAAAAATTTTATACAATATAACAATAGATTTTTTCCTACTTCATTTATGATGAACGTATTACGAAATATTTTACAGGGCTTTTGAAGAAATTAAGTCGTAAAGCGAAATTACTAAAAGGAATAAAAACGTTGCTGTTGATAAATAATAAAAAAGTTATGAACGTTCTTTAACTGAAAATAATCTAGTATTTCAGTTTAGCGTGCAGATTAAATTAATTTATTACTTCACGTTTCATTATTTGAACCCTGTTGTTAATTAATGAATTGGGCAATGTACTAAATGTTCATTTAAACATTGCGCTTTTGACACTCGTTGGACCAAAACACTAATCACTAACGGCGGCCGCAAAGATTTAGTTTTGTTTATGTAACTATGATTGCTAGTGATTTTGCGTTCGGCGCTTTGATATCTCATTCCTTTACTATTATGTTTATTAGCTAAGTACTGTTCGAAAAATTTAAGATTTTTTTCTGTCGCGCAACATGTTTGTTTATGTTAAAAGCTTTCATTTCTGCTTTTTATTCTTTGTGATAAGATTAAAGCATATATACATAACGCTGCAGAGTTTTACATCTAAAATTATTCTTTCACTTCTTATTCAATAATGTTTAAATCTGCTTTATGGTCTTATATTTCAGATATAATAAGTACCTAATTTAATATACAAACTATTAGTAGTTTCATTAGTGTTACTTACAATTTTCACCTTAATGAAAAAGATAGTGTATAAAAGGGATAATAAACGTGGTTTGGATATATTAAGTAGTCTTTAACCTATGTAAGGGTAGTTATATCATCTATAGGTTTTAATGTGTTATAAAGGTTTAAAAATATAATAACTAGTGACAAATCGTATAAATAGACGTTTTAGAGCATAGAACAAAAAGGAAATGATGAAAATGTAAAATTTCAGTATTATTAAAAAATAAGTTGGTTATAAATAAAGTAATATTAACAAATATTATACACAAATATTAATGTAGAAAGTGTACACAGTATTTGCATAATAATGACACACAGATAGTATAACCGCTACTCACAGTTAGCTTTGCTTGTCTCTCATTTCATCATAAAGCCAGTGATTAAAATATAAATATTTTTCATGTCAAATTCAGTACATTCATGAAATAGGGGAATAAAATATTTAGTGATTATATATATATTTCAATTTGTATTGAAAATAACTAAGAAAATATTATTAAACAAAAGACTATTTAAATTAAGAGAGTGTATTAAATGTATTGTGTACATAATACACTAATACACACACTCTTTACCACGTAATGTATGTATTATACAGTAAATCAGAATTAATAAGAGGTGTCTATACACATCAGGATAGTAGAGGCAGTAGTGACAAAGTTAAAGGTTTGATAAAAGACCTCAAAGTTAGGTAATTTTTTTTAAAGACAGTTATGCCTCTCCTAATTATATTTCTGCTTAGGTACTGTAAACATATTTTATAGTTCATTTAAAATACAGCATTTAGCTACAATACACCTTTTCTACATTTTAGATTTTCTTTAAGCACAACTCTTTCGCATCATAAACGTAAATTATAATGAAGAAATGAGTAATATATTTCAAAGAAAGTAATAAAATAAAAACAATGAACACAAAATAAAAGAAATGAACTTTTCAGAGAGAGCGAAGTTAATTTCAAATAAAGCGAAGTATACATGGGTGTGGTCTTAGTCGGTCAGTAAAAGTTTTTCAAAGTTTTGCAACACTATTCTTACATTATTTAATTTTTTTACATTATATACAACTGCTGCATTCTTCCACATGCACAGCTCTTCAGTTTTCATTATATTTCAATAAACTCGCACGTTTGAGTTATGGTTTTAGGATGATTTGATTTTCCTTATGCAAAATAAATACTTCTGAAATAAAATTGTTTTATACAAACAATTATTATAAATAAAGTATATTATTATCGTAATTATTATCTTCGTGTAATAAATTAAGAAAGTTGATACGGTTGAATAATGATACGTTCTGGTCTTTCCCGTTATGTATTCATATACGTGTGTGATATTATTTCTGTACTCGTAATTATTAATAATTACATGAACAATCCTCATATCATTGTGTAGTCTTTATATTTTTATACCTCTGGCGCGACACAACGTAAGTTTTAGTTTCCGTCATAAGAGGGTGCTATAGTATTGATTCACTTTAAATTTCATTGAAAAATTCAAAATATACCTCGTAAAATCAAAAACAAAACTAAATATAATTATGGATAATAACTTCAAAGGTAACTTTTGGAAAGCCCTTGATGCAATTTTACTGCACACTTCCTTCCACCAATTCAATTTAACTTAAAGACGTGCTCTGTAAATGCACTCGATTTTAACGAGTCCTTCTTGGGGACTCTCTAAAATTAATGAAATTTACGTCTCACAAAGTGAATGAACCGTTGACTCTCTGATTCACCTTTATTGTTTTTTTAAACTTATGTCTTTGTATCCTGCATTAGACCATACTTTAGGCTTTTAAAAAAATGGAATCTAACTTTATTACACTCACTATAAGCACGAAAATGAATTTAGGGTATTAGTTGTAGGCCCTCAATCATTAATTTTTGTAAGCAGTAAATGAAATAAACTGTTCCAGATGGCTTAGGTTAGGGTTCCATGACCATATCACATGATAGGGAAAGATTATTTACCTTCTAGTATAAACTCTTATAGTTTATACTTGTCTTATTTAATTTCCTACCAAGTAACAACGTCGAAAAACAACATTCAACGAAATTAAAAAGTACTATGTATTAACAAAGAAAAAAACTTTTCTTAATTTTGTTCATCTAGGACAAGGTTAAAATAACAATTTTTTAAAACAGAGAGAATAGTAAGTAAGAGAAGTCCGAGTCCCGGCAGAAGGAAAGTTAAATATTTATTATTATTTGTTTATTACTTTTGTTATAGATAGACATTCATATAATGTTCAGATTTTATTTAATTTTCAAGTAATTGCCTTTCGTATGTTCCTTGTTATTAATTCGCTTATTGTCGATATCTAAATATTTTTTCTTTGTGATATGTAATATATATATATCAATTACTTCTACGTACTCAGGAAAGAGTTCTGTTGTCTTACTAGACAAGATCATTTTTATTAACGGAAATTTTAAAACATGTTACGTTGAAACTGGTTTTATGTAATACATCTTTAAATGTTAATTTAGTAATTGAGAGTTCAAATCATTCAAATAACTCATGCCAAATTCGAGACAAAGGAAAAAGACATGGTGGTTTTTAAATACGCATTTATAGTAGACGTGCATATTCTTTTACTTCATGATTGTTCAAAGTTTATTTGGTGTGGATATCGCTATATCTACTAACTATTTAGTTTAATCTGAACTCCCAAACATTTTGTAACTGTTACATGCTTCATAATAAAGATGATAAACCTAAAGTTTGTCAATTTCATATGCACGCTGCAGTGTCACCAACTTTCTCAATTTCGCAGACTAAATTATTGCTCAAAGTAGATTGATGCGGGATCTGTATCTAAAGCAACTAACACCAAAGGGCTTTATGTAACAGTTTTTATAATGCGATCAATGTGGATAGAAGTACTTTAGCAGTCTAGATATTAATGATTAAGGAGTTGATACTTGAGTCTTAAATAAACTAAATTCTATAATGAACAACTTTGCTCTAAGCAAACGTTTTATAATGAATAAGTGTTTGTGAAATATAAGCATGACTGTTTATTTAGCTTACTCGACACTTTATGTGGAAATTGTTACTATATTTTTGTATGTTAGGTAGTAATAAAATAATTTAATAAATGCCTTGAAATCTCTAAGATTTAGTTTCATAAAACTTACTGTAATTGACATAAAAGTGTTTAAAATTAACTACGTAATATTACACAGTAATTATTAAAAAGAAAACACAAAAAGGCAATCAAGAGTATTGTTTTATTCGACCTCATGGTCTCATCAGTTTTCTCTTTTTCATGACACCTAAAGTTTAAATTAATATTTTTATTTATTCTAAATATACAAACAGCCATTCCTGAACTCAAAGCTACAAACCTAAATAAAGCCACACATTTCAACACCTCATATAACTGCATAAAACCTACTTTCAGGAGAATGGTGTATCATACAGACCGGTCTGTAAGAAAAAGATTTTGTCGTTTGTCGTAGTACCAAAAACATTAAATACATATGTAATAATTTCAACCATCGGGGCCAATAAATGGAAATATTATGTTAAAACAAACTGATTTCTGTCATGGTTATATATTAATATGTGCTTTAATTTAGCAAACTTACCTAAAATACTGCGTCAGTGAAAATGTCACAGTCAGGTAGTTATTTAAAGTTGTGGTAACGTTCTCTGATTTACAGCGGTCAAACAAAGCTTAAGGAGGAGTTGTGATTTATTAAACTTGTACTTAATTACCTGTCGCTTCCTGGTCTCCTGGTTTCATTAGGGTATTTAATATACTTTTATATTTATAAAATTTGCTCGTTTATTTTGTTGTTAATAAACAAGTACGTGTAATATACAGGGTTTTTGGACCAAAATTAAGTAATGTTCTAATTGTAACTCGCCCCACTTAGTTTTAACGTTCCAATTTCGACCCACACTAATTGATCTCTAATGTTTGTAATGATATGAATAATTCCAGTTTTATATCTCATAATATGGTATGAATAATAATTGATAGTTTAAATTACAACTTTAGTTAAAAGGTTCATTCATGGCGAATAGTTCTGATCCTTAACTACCAACTATAATGACACATAAAAGCTTAATTTTGACGGTAAGGTTTGTATGTAAATAAATACAACAAAGTTAACAAATAAAACAAACATCGGGCATGAATTCGCTGGTATTGATATATTAATATTTATTTGCATAGCATAAAAAGGAATTGTTAAAACGATATGGTCAATTCTTACTAAATATCTTTTATGTCAAATCAGATTAGATCTGAAATCCATCAAAAGTAGCAATAACAAAATTAAAAATATTAATAGCATAATGGCCTGAGATGCGACTTGGGATACTCTTGTCACAGAATCGGATCCGACGTCCATTTTCTTTTAAATGAAGCGTTTAATCTCAACATCGTTTTCGGTGTTTTCGTCAGTAGATAAAAATAAATTTGAAAACGCTTTTGTAAAATTAACAAGTAACAAAAATACAATTATATTTTCAAAGAAATTATTTGTAACAGAGGGTATTACATAGTATTTTTTATGCTGTAAACTTTCCCTCGACGAAGATGGTCAAGAGATATACTTCCACAATACCTAATGGTCTTGCTAAACACACGTAAGTGAAAATAATAAAGTAACAAAATTTTATATTGACTTCATTTCTAACAAGAACAAATAATTTGCCAGCATCAGAATTCCTATCCAAATACGCTGTAGGTGTCTTCAAATCAAGAGTGAATAGGCATATACTAGGTTAATGTGCTTTACTATTCCAGATCACATCACCACTTAAAACCAGGAGGGACGTGATCAAGCATTAACTTTTGCATTTAAAAAAAATTGAAATGATCAAACATGCTTCTAAATGTTCCGGTCACATTTTAAGGTCGTTTAAGAAAAAGTGTTAAACAAGCGTATCGTCTACATCAGTTTTTTATATCTTATGATGCTCCTCACAATGTTCAACTTATGTGAAGATTAGTAGATAATCTTCTTTTTTACACATCTTAATAATTTTCTATCTTTTCATACAAAGGTTTAGAAATATTATTGATATTGCTTTTATTTCTTTGTGATAGTACATCGAAACCTGTTTACATATTTTACTTTATATTTATAAAACTGCAGTTTTAATGCTTCATATTTTAAGAACGTCGACGTTTTAAAGGAAACAATACAAAAGTAAAGCCATTGAAGCATAATGTTAAAGTCAGTGCATTTAAAAGGGTAAATTTTAAACAAAGAAAGCAACAGGGCGAAGGAACTGGAGGTGGATTTTGTTCGCTGGAATACAACAACGGAGTATTGCAAAGAGAATAGTACGTGTAAAAGTATACAGTGACTTTTGTACTCTATAATTTAGGTTTGGTTTAAATTATTAAAGATATATTCATTAACAAAATAAAACTCACCGTAAATATCAACATTTGTTATTTTAAACATAATTCTTATCAGAACCTGAGATTTTCGCCTTTTAATGACTAACTACTAGTAGCAAGTTGATTTTGTACAGACCTTCATTTTTCTATATATGAGATATAGGTGACTAAGAGTATGGGTCCCATGGAACTCATAAAATAAGTAGTTTATAATGTTTTTTTGGTCATAATTTGTATAGTTTTTTTCTAAAAATTAGTTTTTATTCCACAGAAACAAATTTGAAGAATGGACAGCAGCGAGCTTAAAATTCGACATTTTGAAATTGTTATTTATTAGAAGGTTTATCAATATGAATGTTTAAAAAATTATTTAATATTTACAGTACCTAAATGTCATTTTCAAGAAAACAAGAAGAAAAGTCGCTAATTGTTTGAGTTTGTTCAATTAGGAGACGGGAAATTAAAATAGAACAACAAAGGAATTCCCTTTAAAAATTAAGAGGTCTATCTGAACAACATTAAAGTTTATTGAATATTGTTTTTTGTTATTAGCTATCAGTAATAACATATTTACGAATAATGAACCAGTAGCACATAACCAAGGCTAACTAGTCACACGATATACGTAAATAAAGAAACATAAGGTTTCCAAGTGACTTACAAATTTTAAGACTTGTTTTTTCGTACCTGTAAGAAAAATCCACTTATCCAGTTACGTATAATGTCAATCAACCAATAAATGTAACCAAGATTAATTACCATTACTGGTGCAAACACATTATTCTAAATAAATCCCTCCCCTGCTTGATTGGATTCCGTAATAACGTATCAACTTTTTACGTAAAAACCTTCTCGAAAGTCCCATACGTCATGGTACGAGGTTTCCAAACTCAATATAGGTTGAAGTAATTTAAACAGTTGCTTTAAAAAGCAGTAAAACAGTCAAATAAAAAAACCCGACGGTACACCGCCGAAAAGCTACAGGTTTATAAGAAGAATAAGTTATAAGTTCGCAATTGAGCTTCCAAAGCTTTGTGTTCAATAATGTCTTAAAAGCCGGAAAAGATTAACAGCACTGAATTTAGTAACCTTACAGTGAAATTGTCCTTTTTTCGAATGTTGTTGTTTCTATTATATTTTCTTTATTTGACACGGCGATGAGAGGAATAAGGCATTCAATTGATGTTGTGTTTGCCCATAATAGTGCCACACTGATTAAGATGGTATACACAACATCATATTGCGCTTGTCGCCTTGTAACATATGTAAGTTGTTATCCCAGTAATTTCACCAGCTTACAACACCCTTCAAACCAAAAAAAATAATAGTTGCGCACTATTTTTTGGTGGCTGCAATAGGATCTGCAGTGGTACCTATCGATCTCCGGCAAAAGACTGTTACCACCAGAAAAACCATTAAAGAATCCTTTTAAAAACATCTAGTTACATAACCAAAACAGTGGAAACCGTAATATAGCAAAAATAACTTTATAATACAGTTTTATATGAATTTTCACAAATTAGTCATAATATCATTTAAACTGCCTTTCGTTCTCAAATTACAAATTTAAACTTTATTAGTAACTAAATGTAATCTACATGTATGCCGTGCCAGTGAAATAGTTAAGTTAATTATTTCGGGGCTTTACAGGGCAGATAAAAACACACATTTGTAAATCAGATTAAGTAATCCTCGGGTTAGTGCAGAGGTGAAGTTACGAGTGCGTACGGTGAAGAGACGGCCGTTAGAATGCTACGTGACACCGGATTTTATCACCTACGTTGAATTTCAAATTGATCCTAAAGTCTCATTTCACTTTTAATGCTAACCACACGAAATTTTAATAAAAAAACGTTATTTAAATCTTTTAAGGTACAACAAGGAAACCCAAAAAATTACCTAATATTTTAAGCTCTTAAATTTTCGTTATAACTTCCGATTGTAAATGTTCTGAATAAATGACACATTGATTAATTATTTACCTACTTTTCCTTGCAACCGGGGATATATTGATATTTGAGACAAAATCAGAGCTTTATCTACTTTTTTGTAAAAGTTTTTAAGTACCTTGCCATACATATTTTTTTTTTTAACGCGGGGGAATCCTTTTACGGACGTTCCGCTGGTGCCCTCGGTGGGCCCGGAGAGGTGTGTGGGACTCGGCCTGGGCGGCCCCTACCCACTAAACCTACCGCGAAAGCCATCAGCCGTTATGAAAGAGATGCCCCGGATCTGGCAGCGACAGGGCACACCTTGCCATACATATACGTCACAAAAGTCTGATACTGTAAAAAAGTGCGCGATTCGATGATTTTAGTTTTTTTTAAAGAAAAACGGTATATTTTGAATAAAGAAAAAAACTGTCCTGTATAGGCGTTACCAAATTGCATTGATTTAGCAAAGTGCTGGAAGCTGAACTTCAGAAATTAAATTCTTGATCAGCGCCGGAGCATAATCGAAAATCAATCATTAATTGTTTTACTAAGTTTTTAGTGGAAAACTATCTTTGACGTATTTTACATACATCCATTATATCAATAGATTTCGTACAGGTCGAAAGATTTGTTTTAAATTAAGTGGTCTTGAAAACACGTTCAGTTAAAAAAAAACTTTTGTAGTAGCATGTTCCTGTTTCAAAAACCAAAGCTAATGAAATGGTGTTTTTAATATACGATAATCTTTTAACTGAATTGCAATTTACGGTCTTAACGGTAAGGAATTTGTCATTATTAAAAAAAAATATAAGAATATTAGTATCTTTGCTCAAGAGCTATATAATACAATATTACAATAGTAAAAGAATAATGTATTACTTGAATTCAAAATAAAATATTTTTCCTAGTTTTATAAAATATATCAAAATATCACAGCCAAAAGGAGCCAGTTCACCTTGGCTCCTACTTTTCGGGGTGTGTCCTTGGAAACTTCCGACTGTCTCCAA